>CM061226.1:21536305-21578425 GCA_030844895.1 Ambrosia x helenae
CATGAGATTCAGACAATATATGATATCTTTGTGCGATGCTACGACGGTGAGCGGATAAATGATGAAACTAGATCTGCGATCAAAGTTGTAAAGAATATCAAATCAAATTTGAGAATCTGAGATAGAAGTTGGAAGGAATCATTAAATCAAAGTTGAAAAAGCATAAAGATGAACTAGATATGCGATTCAAAATTTGAATATATGGGCAGGTTCACGAGGCTTGATACATGTGTCTCATGGAGTGGGGGTGGGGTGTCAGGTTGAGTGGGAGCAACTCCCCATATACTGTCGTTCAATAAAAAAACTCCTCATATACTAAATAATCAATGCTTGTTTCAGCATGTGGTCCCTCAGTCTTTAGAAAATATTGGGCCTAGCATTAACTAAAAGCTAGAGGCTCATTAATCAATCAAAAGATATATAAATATATAAACGGGTAACGGGCATATATAATACGGGTATATAAACGGGTATATAATCGGGTAACGGGTCGGGTAATCGGGTCGGGTATAGCCTAATACCAAACCCGACTCGTACCCGCAAAAAAAAATAAAATGAAAACCATACCGACCCCCATACCCGCTTACCTGATCCCATACCCGCCCGGATGTCTCGGGGTTTCGGGTTTTCCCAACGGATTCGGGTTTTTTTGCCATCCTACTATCGATAGCCTGAAATCGTATCTAGGAAACTCGGTTGGCCATAAAACTTTTTACAGGAATTATTTGGATATAAGTATCATTGTGGGAAATTTTAGAATTTTTTGATGTTGGTTGATAGGATCCGCCAAATTTGACGGTTAATCGGGATTTTAAAACAAAAATTTTGATGTTATTAAACAAATTTAATATTTTACAAACTTAATTTTCCTATCAATTACATGGAAATGGGATTATCTATAAAAATTTTCAAGACTTAATAAAATTTTGAAGTATAGTTATAAAAATTACGCCGTTAAAAGCCTTATTTTGACAAAATCGGAAACAAGAATTCTAGATTAAACATGTTGGGACTACTTGGGGTATTCAAGTAACTAATGGGTAGGGTTCAGAAGGCCTGAAGTGAATCCGGACTTTTCGGGGATAAATCGGACAATGTAGGAAAAATTATATACGATGTGACGATTTCTAAACACAAGGGACTAAAACTGTCATTTGGGCAAACTTAGCTATTTTAACACCCATTTTTGTTTATAAAACGTACCATTTTTATGTTACTAAACGAGTCTTTAATTTGTATGTGATCATACCGGTATCTTAGATACATAAACAAAAACTGTGACAATCACAGAAACGGGTGAATTTCAAGTACCACAGTTAGTCACTAGCAAGTATCAATTAAGAGTTATTTTTAGTAATTAATAATATTTATCGATATAGATCGGATTAACTTACTGTGGCACTAGCTGTGTTGAAGTAGTACTATGAGCATATATTATCAGGTGAGTTTCATGGCCCCTCTTTTAATACATGTTTTATCAAATGTTTTGGGGAAAAGCTTGTTATGTACACATATGCACACGAACATTATTTTGATGCGAATTATCTGAGTTGAACATCTAACACATTGAAAATCCCCGCAACACAAGGTGATCAACCATAGGCCAGTGAATAGTACTATTTGGCCCGACAAGCCCAAACCGCATGGCCAAGACGCCATAAGGAACTATGCGGTTGCACATATTCATGCATATACATTACACGCTATGTTGTGTTAGGCATAGCTATTCGGGGTGGTGATACTATTGTGGTGGTTTAAGTGGCCACGATAGTTTATATACAGTCAAGGCTTCATTTGTGGACTTAGTATAATTACATCAACTGTGCTAAATTCTATTGATATGCTTATCAATTAAATACGAACAAAACCTATGGAACTCACCAACTATGTGTAGTTGACCATTTTTAAACATGCTTTTCAGGTAAACATGAACTTGAATAATGTGTATGTTTACTACTTCAGTTTGCATGACTGATAGATATGTACGTAGAAGCAGACTTATTATAGCAATAAAGCGGTTCGTGGGAACCAGCCAACGTATCATATCATCGTGTGTAACGAACAATGTATTATGATGTAAATTAGTGTGTAATATAGTTTCTTTATAAACCATGTGCTTTATACCAGAGGTGTCTGTTACATTCCATTGTTTCCGCTGCTATTTGGGGTGTGACAGTATGTTTAATTATAATGTATGATTCTATAAAAATCTTTGGGTTCATGTATAACTCAAAATATTATACATTCCTTTTAAAGTAAAATCTGATTAGAGTTTTAAATTTTGAATAATTTTATTAGGAAAAATAAGAAGTTGATCTGGTTTATTTAACAATCTAATATTTTTTCTAGATAGCGAGAGGGTGGGTAGGGATTGAGGTGGAGTTAGGTGAAGGAAGTGGGTGCCCAACTCAGATGGAGGTGACAACGGTGGTGGTGGGAGTGAGGGTGGTTATTGTTGATGGTGGAGGTGATAATAATGTTGGTGCCATCGTGGTTGATTGAGGTGGAGGTGATGATGGTGAGTTGGTTGTGGAATAGCACCCTAAAATTGACTTTGAGGAAGAAGATCGTTAAAGAGGCTGAAATTTAGGCCAGATAGGGAGTTTTTAGTCAAAAGCATGTGAATAGACTATTTTGCCCTTGGTTAGATTGTGGTTAACAGAGTTTACTAACTGGGTTAGTATAAAAGGACATAATCTGTAAGAAAAACAAAGAATCTAGACATAAAATGAAAAATTTTAATGAAAATTTTTATTTTAAAGGATACGTTTCATAATTTTGGTCATACATAAAGAACACAAAATGTAATTTTGTCCTTTTTATAAAGATAACTAATTTTGAGCAAATTTTGTTTTTTTTTTCCTCCTACGCTCATTAAGGTACGGTGTTATATAAAATTTCGAGTATGTTGTTACGTGTGTATTTTTATTTACGTCTCAATATAAAAAAGAATTGATACCAATTTGTGAGTAGGGTTGTACAAGTAACCAAAGCATAAATAAACATGTTATCAAGGTTACCTCGCATTTAGGTTGTTTTTTTTTAATTAAATTGATGTTGTTTACACTTTTCGTTACAAAAATATAACTCATTTTATTTTTGTTATTTACCGTGACAAATCAAACCAATGGTGGTATCAATATCATTTTTATGATTTCCGGCATAATTTTCGTTGAAAACGAAGTTATATTCTTGTAACACCGAAAGTTTTAGTAAATTACAAGGGTGTTGTGGACTCAAAAAATAGGCATGGAATAAAAACCCAAATGAAGATAGATGCAAGCATGAGGTTGAAATGGTAAAATAGTATGGAAGCTCTTTATGAAAAGGATATGGAATCATGCCCCTCGTATACACCTCACGGCTCACGTCAAAGAAAGAAAGTAGATAGAGAAAATGAGAATCAAGTTGTGTTAACTTCATTTTATCACTAAAGGACCAAAGGGAACGATCACGGTTCCAATCTCGCATCATCTACAAGTGTTTTATAAGGTGTGAAATGTTGTTGGAGCCGAGTTTTGAAGGCCTCCAAGCTTGATTTAGTAGTTTCACAAGAACGGGTAAAAATCACCTAAAAGTTCACTTGGTGGTGATTATTTACGCATGAAATTATGTTATACGAGGGTTTGATGCATTTTGTTGTAAATAGTATGTTGACGTGAAACAAGATCATATATGAGAAGCAACCATCGTGAGGTTTTCTCCATTGAAGAATGTAAATAATTCGTATTACTATATTTCAAATTGCATGACTTGTACAAAATAACTATATTTTGTATTGAGAGTCTTTTGCGAAAACGGTACCTCATGATAGATTTTAAACGAAGAATGTATTATTCGTATAATGGATTGGGATAGGCTGAATACGAAATAATTGTTTTATGTGAAAAATGAAACCTTTACGAAGAATCCACTTATACGAAATACAATTCTCAGAAGAAAGCGACTATACAAATTATGATATTCTTCATATGAGATGTTTTGATACAAAAAAATCCTTTTTTTTGTGTGTATGATGTATAAGGTTATTGATGGATATGAAATACTGACATGGTTATATACGAAATCTTGATCAAATTGACTAATTGTCCATGGATCAGATTACTCAATTTATAATACAGTTAGAAGCTAACTCTCATGTTAGTTTTAAAAGCCCATTTTATTACTACATTGGGCTAATGACATTTTATGTGCCTATAATTGATGTCCCAATAATTGAAGTTACATGATATAGGTCAAGTATACATACATGATAAACAATTGACGTATAGCATTTGTTGCTAGAATTATTGATGTCTAGTGTTTGTTACTATAAACGTATTTATGGAACAAGTGATCGCAACAAAGTAGCGAGTATAGATAGAGTCAGTGGCGAAGCTTGGTTCTTGAATCGGTGAGGACCGGACTCAATTTTTTTCGATCGGTAGTGGTCGGAAGATCAAATCGGTGGGGGCCAAACTCAACCCGGACTCAATTTACCTACGAAAATTGCAAAATTCCACCACTACGCCAAAAATCGGTGGGGGCCGCGGCCCCCTCGGCCCTAAAGAACCTTCGCCACTGGATGAAGTCTTATGCCAATATATGCTTGCTCGACTATGTGACCGAAAGTTCATAGTGAAGTTCAATTCACATTTTGATGTTTAAATTGTTGATTGGTGTTAGATGTATTGATGTTTAATACAATTTATTACGAGCTATTAAACGTTTTTAGTCAAAATGCTTATTATTTTTTTCATTTAAAAACTAGAGTTCACTCAAAGTAACTGACATTTTGACATACTAAGTCAAGTTAAATGGATGTTGATGCTTAATGGGAGGTCCACGAGATGGGTCGAAGGCTACTAGACCCTACAAACTAACATTATGTTTACCTTAGACGACTTTATTATGACGTTGGTTATTTTATTCAATTTTTCATGACTTGATGTTTTCCGCTACATTGTATGACATTTATTAGTCAAGACTTAATTTGATACATTGATCCAATTGTGAGGTCTCCCTAGTTTTAGGACCCTACAATTCGCAAGAGAGTATATTTTTTTATATCATAAGCTATTGCGAGTGTCGGTACCGTACCACTACCGTTATGAACCAAAGTCATACCTTTCCAACAATATCGTTACCACGTCGAGTGCGTGCAACTTAACAACATCGGTACCAGTCTTACTATTATCAAAACCATTACTATTATTTGTTTTTATGATTTTCGTTTCGTGTAAAACACCAGGCGATGACCATATGACATATCGCAACTTTATTCAATACGTTGTACCTCTTGAAGGATCCCGTTAAAACCAGCAAAAGGTACACAAGACTCATACCAGCACTACTGACAACGGTGTTACCATGCTGGTAGTGGGTTACGGGTAACCAAATAATGGTGCCCCATCCCAACTTGGAATGGGTTAAAAGACTTAAAAACACACACAACAAACAACACACATCCCATTAACTATTCGTGTGATTAAGCCTGAGAGTACTTGAGCGTACATCCTGCGTTAACTTAACCCTCCTCTCCCCGTCGGATACTTTTGCCGGAAATCTTTGATTGATTATAACAAACTTTCACTGAATGCATGATCCTCCAAAACCCTAATTTATCTAATCCAATGCAAGTTTTCTTCTCATCCTTGTGATTTTCTTGTATTATTATTATTATTATTTATTATATATTATCATATCAAGTTGTTTAGGTATAATTTCTTTGTTCTAATATATGCATTTGCTCATTGACTCTTGATCTGATGGACTTCATACTATTATGCGTCTCGATCACTTGTTTTCTAATTGCTTCTAGTGTCACAAATTTAGAGTAATTTGTTAGATTATTTTAGTTTAGGTTAGGTTAGGTTAGGTTTTTGAATGTTCTACATATGACATAATATTAGGGTTTTTGTTCAGTGGATATCACATTGTCGTGTTTTGTTAATTTTAGGGTTTATTAGGCAAGAATTATGTTTAGTTTACAATTATTTGTTTTTATTTAGAAAAAGTGAATTATGTTTCTAAGTGGTGAGATTGAGGTCTAGCTTTGGCTGCTTTGTGTTCAGTTGCCAGGATGGCAAATGATAACCGTCGAAGTAACAAAGCTAAGGATGAGGAAAATATTAAGTCAAAGAAAACCGTAACGCCAGATGCGTCTCCTGCGTCAAGCACAAGAAGGTCATCTAGAGAAACATCGTCAATTTATAAAATTAAGGAAGATGAGAATGTAAAGTCCAAGAAGAAAGCTTTAACACCGGATGCGTCTCCTGCTTCGAGCTCAAGAAGGTCGTCCAGGGAAACATCATCAGGGAGACAGGCAAAAGAAAGTCCGGTTAAAGAAAATCCGACTAGTACTCGGAAATCTGTGAGATTGGAAAAGAGGAATGGATCAGGTACAACTCCAGTCAAGGGGAAAGCAGAGAAAACTCATGAAGAAACGGTAACTCCTACGAAGCAAAACGATAAACGCAAGAATTCAGATGGCAGTCTTCAAAGTAGGAGTCCAGTATCTCCTGCCTCATCAAATATGAAGTCAAAGAAGGGACCAGTTGTAAGTGGTGGTAGGAAAAGGAAGAGCATTCGCGCTTGCATAAATAAGGATATATCTAATCCTCCGAGAGTAAGAACTGAAGCAGGTGGGTCAGCTTAGTTTTCTGTTTTCATATGAATTTGAAAGTTTAAAATTGTTTAGCACGCTCTTGTTTCTTGGGATGTAGGTGATGATAAAGATAAGGAAAGTGACAAAAAATTGTCAGAATCCAATTCCAGCAGCAGTAGTTGCAGAGGTACTGTGTGTAGCCTGAAGTTTTTTAATTTATTCTGTGGTTGCTTCAAATAAGCAGGTTATTATGTATTTATGTGTTTGATTTATTTTGGAACATTCATGTTGATACAGAGGTGGAAAAGCCAAATAGCTTAAAGCATGTTGAAATTATAGACGGCAGTGATGATGACTGCAGTAATAGTAATGAAGAAGAATCTGCTGTGAAAGCTTTTAAAAGACTACGCATGACATCTGATCAAGAAGAATCCTTAAATGACGGATCTATTGTTCCAGAACAAGTAGGCATGTTTCTTTTCTTTTTACAATTGATAGATGATCGAATGGCTTGTTTTTAAGCATAGTTATTGTTGTATAAGCCATAAGGTAGTTGAGTCATTCAATTTCCTTCTTTTTTATGTTTGTACTAGGATAGGACTCCATGTGAAGCAGCTGATGTAGCTGAAATTGCTGAAAAGAATAATGCTGTGTCAAGGATCGAAACAAGTATATGCATTGTTTGCAAAAAGCAAAAGTTAGTAAGCTTCTCGTTACATGCCTTAATCTATACAACCATCTTGTTTTATCTACTTTACCCTAGTTTCTGCCATGCCTAATTATCTTCCAGGAGGACGAGGTTCTATCTAGCTAGTTAATACTGGTTAAATGTCATGACTCATGACCATGGAAAATTGCACACCATCAACGTATCAGTATAATTTGCCAATTTGGGACTTGGGTGGTGCACCAAGAAAGTTCCATATGCTCAGATAATCTAAAATTCTAAATAATTGTATTTTATATATTTAAATGAACTGCCAGTGTGTCTGCTTAAGCTTCAAGGAGTTCTTTGCTTAGTTGAATAAGTGCTAGAAGGGCTCTAGACTACCAGCTCTGCTCAGCACTTTTTAGAGCAAAGTTTATATTTAATTAAATTGGGATAAGTAGCTGCTTTACTGTTATGGACTTATGATAATCACTAGCTCTATTGATGCTAGTCTTTGTATTTGCTAATTATTACAATATGGTTGTCGTCCTGAAGAATATTACTGAATAGAGATGAGAGTATTCTCTTTGATTTTTGCCATAGTTAGTCAAAGGCGACCCAGGTGGGGAGTAGCCAAACAACTTGTGGTCAAGGCGCTCAGGTGAAATTTTGCAAGTTCCGGTCTGAACAGGCCTGAAACATCCAAAAAATGGCCCGAAACCAGTCTAGAACATCCTAAACTAGCCCTAAAACGTCTAAAACTGGTCTGTTTATTAGTTTTTACTATGCGCCTTGCTTAAAAAACCCTCGTTTTTTTGTGCCTTATCACCTTATGCCTAGGCCCAAGGCCCGCCCTTTGCACCTTGAGTGCGCCTAGCATCTTCGACTACCATATTCTTGCAGCAATCAACTTTAGTCCTTAGGTTTGAATGTGAGATGCCTTTGTTTACCTTGGGTGTGAATCAATGTTGGTTGGTGATTATTATATTCTTACAAGTTGTATAGCAGTTACAAAATGTAGGCTCAATAACTTTTCTTGTTTTAGGATTCCCTTAATATATGGGGCTGTTAAGGCTTATTTTGGCCGACCATCACTAGTTCTGTTCAAATTGATTGGAAATATGTTTACAAACACACCAAATAATCTAATTACACTGAAATTATTGAAGTATACAGATTGTTTGAACATATTATAATTATTAACCTAGTACCTACTAGTCTACTACCTAGGTAGTTAAAGGATCAAGGCGCAAAGGGTGTGCCTGTTGCCAGGCGCAAGAAGAAAGCGCACACTTGAGACAAGCAAGGCGCACGTCCGTCCCAGGCCATTTTTTGCTCTTTTAGACTAGCTTTTTGTCTGTTTTTGGCTGGTTCATGCTTTAGACCGTTTGAAACTAGTTTTGGCCGGTTCAGGCAGGTTTTTTTGTCAGTTCAGATCCTTTTTGCGCCTTGCTGCACTCACGGCGTCTCGCCTCGCCTGAGCTTCTAAACGCGTGTCTCATGTGCTTTTAGTTACATAGGTTGCTATTTGGTTTATTTTATATATTTAGCCTTATGATAAGTGATTGCTCTGTTTGTCATTAAGACGGTTAGGGTTAGTAACTTAACAACCAACTAAACATTACTCCCTTTGATCACACTCACTTTACATGTAACAGATGTGACCACCTTCCTTTAGTCACAGAGTCAATCTGGGATACTAGAGAAGTTGAGGTCTCCGAAGCTCAAGGTCTGAAATAAACACATTTTACATGAGCAATTCTCACATGATTGTTTCTTGCTTTATACAACCTTCTTAGCACATTAATTCTCTTTCAGGTTTGCAGAAACAAAAGCAGTATTTTGTTAAATACAAAGGTCTTGCACATATTCACAACCAGTGGGTAACAAAAACTCAATTGCTACTTGACGCTCCAGGGCTTGCAGAAAGTTATAGTCAAAATGGCTTGGTAAATAAGCTCCTATTCTTTTGCCCTTGTGATAATCATTTGCTATTATTTTCCTTTTTTTTCCTCTTTCATTTTTTGCTCCTTTTTTGGTGATACTTTCACTGCACATTTTACAATGAGGCAACATGTTCCTTTACCAGGTGAAGTGGAATGAGGAATGGACCTTTCCATATCAGCTGTTGCAGAAAAGACTATTATTGTCTTTGGATCCAGTATGCGTGAGTCAAGAGAATACCGAGGTCTTGAATTACCATCACGAGTGGCTTGTGCAATGGCAAGGCCTTACTTATGAGCAAGCTACATGGGAATCAGAAAATATATCTGTATTAGATTCACCTGAAGGTCATAAACTCATTGAAGATTTTGAAAAGCACCATGGAAATGCAAAGAAAATATGATTCCTCAAATAATGATAGGGTATGTCTTAATATTTTTTACTTGTCATGAGACTGCAAACACCTCACAGTCAACTTAATAATTCAATTTTGCTTTTACTTTAGATTGAGGAAGTCCCAATAGAACTTCCAACTATTTTTGCTGGCTGTCCACTTGGAATGGATAATATCCATTTAAGCTATGTTAAGAACTTGCATGATGCTTGGACTAAAGGACAAATCAGCATAGTTTTCGATGACCAGGTAATTTCCTAAGCTTTTGTAAGTATGCCATCTGAATATTTTAAATTGGCTAGTTAGGTTATAAACACTTTATTAGTTCTAGTAAGGCGTAAAGGGAATAATATGATGTACATATCACACGTTCAGGAGCGAACAACGAGGATTGTTCTCTTTATTCTCTCATTGAAGTCTGTATCTCTACCTTTACTACTTATAACAAGACCTGATTCTCTATCACAATGGGAAGCTATGTTCTCAAAAATAGCACCTGTAAATGCCTTTAAAGTTTCCATTGAGGAAACACATGACAAAACAAGTTTCAAACTGCTACATGTTCGAGAGAACGGTGGTCAGCTAGCATTCCAAGTACTTTTATACCCTGTGGATTCATTTGTTAAGGTACGTCTATGTCACTAGTTGGTTATCATTATATCTGCACGAGTTAATTGTTATTTTTTGCAGGATTTGAATGTGTTAAAAGCCATAAAATGGGAAGCTGTTATAGTTGATGAGTCCCAGAGCTCAGATATCTCATCTCATTTTAGCCACATCAAGAGCCTATCAACTTATAAGAGGTTACTTGTTTTCTGTGGTCCATTAGGTGTAAGTTCTTCTTCTCTTCAATTAATCAGCTATTTATGTTTAAAGAGTGAAAAAAATTATGTTGTGTTGCAGGTGAGCAACCTTGATGTGATGCCATTGCTAGACTGTGGTGTCATAACAAAAGCTGAATTGGGTGATATTAGCAAACTGAAGGAAACTTTGTCTAAGCTTATTGCATATGAATGCAAATCCAGCTCATCAAAATTTGTGGAATACTGGGTTCCTGTGCAGATATCCAATGTGCAGCTTGAACAATATTGTTCTATGTTACTATCAAATGCAATGGCTCTTAGTGCATGCTCAAAAAGTGATGCTACAGGGGCTCTCCATGACATTCTTGTTTCTAACCGCAAGGTTTTTCTTGCTAATGCTGATTAATAATCTGCTGCAAGTTGTCATGTCTTTTTGTTAATCCTATGTTTCTCTTTTGTAGTGTTGTGATCACCCCTACATAGTTGACCAATCTCTACAAGCTGCCCTGAATAAGGATCTGCAGCCAGGTAAGTTTCTAGATGTTGGCATAAAAGCAAGTGGCAAATTACAATTTCTAGACGTTATACTTCATGAATTGGAAAACCGCAAGCTCAGAGTGCTTATTGTATTTCACCCGTTAAGTGGGTCCGGAAAAGATTCGACTTCAATTGGTGACATATTAGACGACTTTGTCCGTCAAAGATTCGGTGAAAATTCCTATGAGCGTGTAGATGGAATTGGAATGCTTCCGTCAAAAAAGCAAGCGGCTTTAAGTAACTTTAACAACAAAGAAATGGGTAGATTCATATTCTTACTTGAACACCGTGCTTGTCTTCCAAGTATAAAATTATCATCAGTAGACACTATAATTATATTTGACAGTGATTGGAATCCTGCAAATGATTTAAGAGTGTTACAGAGAATAGCAATTGATTCAAGTTCAGAAAAAAATTTTGACTTTCCGGTTATACACTTCATTAACACTAGAAGAAAAGATTCTTAGACTTGCAGAGCATAATCTAAATATTGATAGCAAGTTGCAGAACATAAGTAGAGGTACTAGTGATAAGTTACTCATGTGGGGTGCTACATATTTATTTAAAAAACTTGATGAGTTTCATAGTGATTTGAATATTTCCTCCAACGAATGCTGGTGGAATGAGCTAATGGAAGAGTTCGTAGATTTGATTTCTTACAAAAGTACGAACAAGGATGCAAGGGGGTTGAAAATTACAAGAGCTAAACCATTCTGTGGTAAAAACGCTACAGTCCCAAATGAGTCAGATGGAGAACCTCATACATTTTGGAGAAAATTATTGGCAGGAAGGGATCCATGTTGGAAGTATTTATCTAGGTCAAATCCAAGGCAAAGGGCGTCAAAAAGACCACAGTATTTTGAGGAGACATCTAAAAAAACAAACGTCAACAATGATGATGCTGGGCGTAAGCGCAAGAAGACTACAGATGATATCATTGAACCTGTTGCATCAAATCCAGTAATAGGAGGAATAACAAGTAACACCGTTAACCCTGTTGCATCAAAGCCAGTAATAGAAGGAGGAATTACAAATAACACTGTTGATCCTGTTGCATCAAAGCGAGTAATAAAAGAAAGTGAGATTACAAATAATGTCACTGATTCTGTTGCACCAAAGCCAGTGATAGAAGGTCAAATAGCTGATATTTTTTAATTAAAATTTACCTTTTTTTCTTCGTAAATGTTACATGAATTTTGAATCTAAGATTCCCACATATTTTTTCCAGGGGAAATGAGCTTTCGGGACCAACTGAAACTCAAAATATTTAAACTATGTGAATTGCTTAAGTTGTCGGTATGTTTCTCATTATATATATATATATATATATATATATATATATATATATATATATATATATATATATTATCATATGGGCTATTGTTATCTTACAACGATGCCATAAGTTACTTACTAGAAGCAGATATCATGTTCAATTTGATTTTCCTTTTAAATTGCAGGAGGATGTGAAGATGATGGTCGAAAGATTTCTTGATTATGTTATTGAGAACTATCGTGTCAACAAGGAACCTGAAAACACATTACACGCTTTCTTGAT
The DNA here is from genome assembly GCA_030844895.1 of Ambrosia x helenae. Lineage (NCBI taxonomy): Eukaryota > Viridiplantae > Streptophyta > Magnoliopsida > Asterales > Asteraceae > Ambrosia > Ambrosia x helenae. The sequence goes on from CM061226.1 coordinate 21,548,777, forward strand.
ATCCCTGGTCTGATTTTTTTCTGATCCACCGAAAATTATACATGTTCCATTTTTTGTGTGTGTGTTTATTTTATCATATTACTAACAGTATATACTACTGACTTCCAGTGTTGGATCGGTTCTGGATTATTAAAACACAAGCTTGATAGGAAGCAATCCATCAGTCTTGCAAATGAACACTTGGATTTCAATTGTAGGGAGGAGGAAGCAAACTCGGTGTACGTGAAGCTGGAATTTGCGAAAGAGATGTTCTTACTTCACATGGACAACCAAAAGAAAACCATAACAGATGCTGTACCAGAGGTTCAAATAGATATTTCAGATAGCTCATCTAATCATGATGATGATGCTGATGGCGGCGGGAAGCGGCGGCCAAAAAGATGAAGTTGGCACTATCAATCCTGACACATCAAATGCTCTAGAAGACCAGATCAATAATAATTTGGTTCGGCCTGTAGTTTCTCCAGCTTCTGGTCAATCAGTTCCAACAGATCTGGCAAGATTTACTCACACAAGAAAATTAAGAGTTTCCTGTTTTCTTTTATTTATGTCATTTAATCTTAATATTTGGAATTTTCAGGTTAATGAGATTAATTCAGAAGCTACATCACTTCAGCGTGATGAACCACCATGTTTACCATCCGAGAATCAATCTAGCATACATCTCGGCGAACACCAGCCTGATACACAAAATCCTCTAGTTACTGAGTCCAGCGGACAAGCTCCAAATGAAGATGTTACACCACATGTCTCAAACCAGTTGAATGGTAATCAAGCTGGCAATCGTAACCAAGGTGCCCCACGGAAGAAGCCTTATGATCCACTTCAAGCTGAATTGGAAAGACTGTGTGACTTGAAGAACACTTATGTCAAAATCCATGAGGCCATCGTGAGTCTCTTGTTTGATTTACCTTAAACTGCTTCTTAAAGTTTCTTTATCTTTGCCTTTTATCATATGCTTCTGGGTGTCTTTCTGCAGAAGCTGAAGATAAAGTCTGATCATGAGAAGGAATTAGCAGAAATGATTGCTCAGATCAATGCTAAATATGAAGCTAGAAATCAAGATGCAGATGTCGCATTTCAGTCAAAGAAGAAGGAAGTTGAAACTTATTTCAACAGAATAGTGATGAATAAAGTATTGGCCGAGGCTTTTAGGTCTAAGTGCCAAGATCTGTCCTCAATTGGTCCTCCAGAAATTCAAGGTATTTTACATCAATCCCACCATTACAATAATTGATCAATTTTTTAACAAAATTTCAAACTCCCATCAATCAGAATCACAGAATCTGCCTCAGTTTCAAGGGCAAGGGCGTCCCAACGGGGTTACTTTTTCAAGTTCACCAGCTCAATCTTCTGTAAGCCGGCAGGTTACAAAGCAGCAGCCACCTCTTCAGATAGTTAATCAGTCTTCACAACTTTTCTCAACCCCACCTGTCAAACTACCATCTAATAATACCATCCCCTACACCAGACCACCACCATTGAATATCAGACCACCACCATCTACCACTATCCCTACCAGCACACCAAGCAAACCTCCCTTTACCGCCAGTTTACCACCAAGTAACCCCTACACCAGGCCATCACCATCTAATACCAACCCCTCTACCAGACCACCACCAACCACCATCCCCACCAGTACACCAAGCAACCTCCTTTTACCGCCAGTATACCAAGTAGACAACCACAAGGTATCAACCCCATCACCCCTCTAGCAGATCTAGCAGGCCATCACCTAACATCATCCCAGCTGCTCCTTCTGCCAGGAACTTACGAATGTCCGAAATCCGAGCTCCACCTCCACATCTTCGACCTTTTAAGCCTTCATCACCTGCATCTCCTCATGACCACAGAGCGATGCCAAGTCAGCACCCGTCTAGCAGTTCACCCCTGTCTCAAACTCGGCCGCCGCCATTACAAACTATACCATCTTTGCCGACAAATCATAATAGCAATCCCACTCAGAATTCACCAAGAAGTTCGCCTGTAACTTCATCTCAGCCGGTAGCACCAGTAGCATCATTTCAGCTACCATCATCACACCCTCGGCATCCTCCTGCTACCCAGCCAGCCACGTCATCCTCACATCCCCAAGTATCATTACCACCAATGCCACCTGTACCCATAAGCAACACGGGACTTTATAATCCAACTCCACCTGATTTGCCTATGGACACTGATAATGAAGGTGGTGTTCATCTGCCACGCACATTGCCATCACCACCTGAGTCGACCAACTTTGGTAAAGAAGGTAGTGTAGTTTGTTTGTCTGATGATGATGATTCATGATTTAGTGGCACCTGTATTGTGAATGTGAACCAGGGACTTTTTTAGATAAAACGTTGCGTTGGCTAACTAATGAGTCTAGTCATATGTTTGTTACTCTTTGTTGCATAACTTTAGTATTAAATTTTTGGCCTGCAACTAGTTCTTACAATATTTAAACCAAAACAATCCTTGTGGTGTTCCGTCAAGCCTAACAAATAGTTTGAATATCTAATAAGACAACTGTATTTTATTTAAAATATTAATCCAAACGCATAAATACGTTTTAATATTTATTTGAGAGAGGCTATTGTACAAAGCCTTCTTAACCTACAAAGTGTAAGAAGGGATCCTGGCCCTTCATCTCTCACCTTCTGAGTTTTATTAAAAAACAACCTACATTAATTACACATGTTTCTCATTTAATGGCAGTTATCAAATTGAGGGTAGATCAGACAATTTACAACTCTAATAATTTGAATTTTTTTTTAATATTAGCGCCCAAATCACCCTCATTCATTGACGGTTACAAATGGACTAATCATTCAACCCAATTAAACACACCAAGCGACTAAAAACTCACACAAAAATCACAAAACAAAAAACAGAGCACTCGAAAATAACGCTGATTATAGGAGAATCATGCTCCAAAACGCAAAACAAGTAAGGAATTGATCATGTTTTTACTTTATTTTTGATCGTATATCAATAATTGAAACAATAATGGTTGCTAATCGTTGGTTTTTAAACCCTAAAACAGGTGAACGACGAGAAAGAAGAAGCAAGTTGTGTCATGACAGGCCTTCAAAACCAACGAATACAGGTATGATTTATATGAAGATAATACGTTTTATGTTATTGTTAAAGGCGTTTTTTGCTCAATTGAATGATGATGAAGACGGTTTACTGTATTCTTTGGATTTTGACAAAGTTACTAAAGGCGTTTTAATGTTCAGATTGAATTAGTAAAGGCGTTTTGATAGTTTATGTTATAGTTAATCATTTTTGTTTCATAATCAACACATTTTGTTGTTATAATTAAAGGCGTTTTACTAATGTTAGTGAAAGCGTTTTATCAGATCTGATTTATTGTTGAAAACAAGCAGTATATGATCCATAAAAACTTGAAAAAAACAAAAGGCGTTTTACTAGTGTTAATGAAGGCATGTTTTGATGTCTTAAGCAGAACAACCAAAGGATATAGGGTCTGATGATGATTTCCAGACTCCTTTAAAAGATTTTAGTAAAGTAAAGAAAGTCATAGAGAAACAAAAAAAGGTTGTTCAAAAGGACAATGTGCATAAAGAGAAATTAAGAAAGAAACAAAGTAAGAAAGATTCAGAGAGTGAGTCGGATAGTGATTTTGTAAAGCCAGTGAAGAAAGTAAAACAAAAGGAAAGGAAAGCTTCAAAAGAAAGGACATTCGTTGAATACCGGGATACAAAATTGAAACTAAGATGTTCTCCCGGGGATTTTGTAAGGAGTTTGAAAGACTACACAGATGACCAAAAAAAGGATGTAAGGAGTATGGGGTTTGGAAGTGTTCTGGAAATTGATATAGATTGCATTCAAACTGGGTTAGGTTATTGGTTGTTGTCAAATTATGATGATACAACAAGAACAGTTAATGTTGGAAGATGGAAGATAAAAATAACAAGTTCAATGGTGCAAGAATGTTTTGGGATTCCAATGGGAAAGATTCCTGTGTTAGAGCACGGAAGGCCTAAAAAAGGTGCAGATCCAACAATAGACGAATTTAAGTCTCAGTTCGTCACATCTACACCAACTGTGGGTCAAGTTTTGGGTGTGGTTGAACAAGGAAATGGTGGGCGAATGTTTAAGCTTAACTTCTTGGTACTGTGGAACACAGTTTTTGGTGAAATAACCAAATCCACCAAAGTTAACCAAAGATTTTTTATTAGTGTGGACAATGAAGATGAGATACAAAACATGAACTGGTGTTCATACCTGCTAGAATGCCTCAACAGAACAAAGGCCGGGTGGAAGGAAGATCAGTATAATGGGCCCATTGCCATGTTAAATGTAAGCATCTTTTTTAGTAAAACGCATTTGTTATGTAACAAAACGCATTAATAATTTTCAAGTTCTTTTTAAATATTGTTGTTCATAATTGCAGGTTATTTACACCCATGAGTACAACAAAAGGCACAACCCTAAAATTGTGAAGACACCCGCAATCAGTTACATTACAGCGACGTCATTGCGTGAAATGGAAGATCATATATATGATAATGGTCCTTTGACTGATATTGAGGAGGACAAGGATGATGCAGGAGATGAAGAGACTGAAAAAAGAAGTTCTGAAAAAAGGTGTAAGTGAAACAGTGAAGGATGTCGTTGATGTGTTGGTGGGTCTGCATGAAAGGGAGTTAAACAACAATGAAAAAGAAACCGAGGTTGATGAGGAGGAGCCGGATTATGACAACCTAGACTGGAGAGATTTTGACATGGGGACTCAAACACAGCAGATGTTTGAATATTGTGCAACACCGCCACAGCTAAGCGGGGTTGAATGGGATAAAGAAGAATTTGACGCAGCCATGAAAGCTAAGAAGGTATGTATGTCTATGTAGCAATAGTTTATATTTGTTTGCAAAACGCATTTGGAAAAAACTAAAACGCATTTGATGTTTTCATGACAGGTTTGGATGAAAAAAATGGACAAGAACATGAAGAAGTATCTGGACATCCAGGAGGAAATGGATGAAATGGTTTTACAGGCAAGAGAGAAGTATTTCTTGTCTAGGGAATTGATGGATAGGTGCCAGAAATGGGACGACATTAGAGGCAAGTCTTCGAAAAGAGACGATGTTGTTGAACCAAAAGATGCTGATGAGGATGATAGGGTTATTGAAGAAGAACAGGCGGCGGAGATGGTCCCATCCGTGACCACAAAAACATTGGTAGGATACAAACGATATGGGCATGGTCGGAAGAAGAAGGGTGTAGATCAAAGTGGACAGAATGAAAGTATGGCTGAACAGGTAAAACGCATTTGTTTAAATCCTAAAACGAAAGTATTGTTATACTGACATTTTGCAAGTATTTATAAAACGCATTTGAATAAAGCCTAAAACGCATTTGTTGTTTTTTATGACAGATTGTAAATCTTGAAGACAACATAGTAGTGGGTCTTGATGAAACTGTTTCAGGGCTTAAGAATGTTGATGAAAATGTTGTGGGGGAGTCAGCAAAGGTGGTGGAAGATAATGTTGATAAGGCAAGTGTTAATGAAGAATTAATTGAAGACTATGGTATAAGGGATACAGCACTTGCTATGATACAAACAATAGAGCCAGGTGTGTATGGTATAAGGGAAGCAAACATTGGGGATGAACAACAGGATGAAGTCGAAGAACAACTGAATTTGCCAGAAGTTCTAGCCAATGTGCCTTTGCTACAAGGAGAACAGGAAAAGGATCCAGAAACACCAAAGGATCAAATCATTCGGAAAAAAAAAGGAAAGGACAAGGTTGATGATGTTAATGCTGGTAGGCCAGTCAGAAAGAAGAATTCGTCTTGGGCTTTAAAATCTCCTTACATCGGGAAAAAAGTATCACTCTTTGAGCCTCTAAACAAAAGATGAAAAGATTATGGCAGAGTACATGATGGAGCCAACAAGGGAAAAAATGTAAGTGATATGTATGAGCTTAGATTATATTTTTTAAACAACTAATATTTCGTTTGTAACTTTCAGGAAAGTGGTCTACAAATCGGATGCGGGGACATCGATATATAAGGCTGTTCTTGAAAGTTTCTACCCCAGTATTTGGTTGCACACTAACGCAGTGGATGCATATATAGAGCTGCTCAATTATGAGGAGAAAAAAGTAAATGAAGATGGAGTGTACAAGCTTTATTGCAGCACTACAATGATGGTAAAAAAATAATAATGATTACTTAAGGAAAAGTATAAAACGCTTTTGTTAATGAAAAATGCATTTGTTAATTTAATATGTTTTTGTTTTTGTCTGGTTGTTTTTTTAAATACAGCCATCACACTACTACAAGGAAGGGGTTTGTGAACATGAAAGGGTGAAGGTTTTTTAAAAGCAATTTGCAACATATAATGCAGAAGTTCAATATCAAAGCTCTGGATGAATTTGACATCATTATAGTGACGATGCTAATAAGTGGTCATTTCTATCTAATGTGCTTCAATATAAAGGATGGTTTCATTGAGTTAATTGACAACTCGAAGAATGAACCAGATTTTCAGGCAAGATATGAAGGGGTGCCCGAAGTCCTGGTATGTAAAATTAGTAATTAATGAATAAGAAAAAATATGTTATTGTGAATGACTTAACTTTGTCTTGTTTTATTGCGTGCAGAGACACACTTTCTACTTAACTTTGAGAACATTGTGTGAGAGCAGCGTAGGAATCGAGAAGATTGAAGGGGGGACAATACATAGGAGAGAAATGCCCTGGAGGACTGAGAATAACATAGAAGACTGCGGTATATTCGCAATACGGCACATGGAAACGTATAAAGGGAATAAGGAATGGAAAGCCGGTTTTGTTAATGAGTCGGAACTACAAAACAAGCAGCTAGTTGCGTTGAGGTTCAAGTATGTTGCAAAGTTGATACTTAGCGAACACAACAGGGCAAGGGATGACGCTATCGAAGAAGCTCATAAGTTTAGCAAACGACCTTACAAGGATAAGATGCTTCAAAATGCTTACAACAAAATGCTGAAGCGAGTAGATAGTGTGAGCTAAATGTTTTTAAAGTTTGTTATGTTTGATAATTTTGGAACTTTACAATGTTCACTTTTACATAATGTTGGACCTGACTGTTTGTATTAAATGAATGTTTTCATTTGATGTGTTATGTGATGAACAATTAGTAAAACGCATTCAAATAAATCATAAAACGCATCTACTGTAATAAAAATGTACTTAGATAAATATAAAAGGCAATTTCATAAAACGCCTTCATTATTAGATAAAACGACAGTACATAATTATTCAACACATTTTACATAGTAAACCAAACAAAACAACACAAAACAAAACACACGAGGTTCAGGTTGGAGAAAGGTAACATAGAAACAAAGGCTAGAAGGTTTAAATTGATTTGAGAAACTTGATCTTCATCTCCATTGAGCACCTTAAAAGAGCAATGGATTTAGTGAGTTCCTCAACAAGATTCAAATCTCTTTGTTTTGAATCAATCATGAACATCAATGCCAATTCTTGAAGACTAGAATCTGGCATTGTCTTGAGAATGTCACAAACTTCATCTTTCCTAGACAAGCCTTCATGAACATTCTTCAAATCTTTCATCAATACACTCTCTGAAGAATGATCCTTGATGATTTGTTCTTCAATCCTCTTAATAAAAAGGGATCTGCTAGAGGATGATGATGGAGAAGACATTGTTGTAGAAATATATTTGTGGTGTAATTTCAAAATGTACATATTGATCTTGATATAGACACAATAATAGAAAAGATGACAAAAAAGAATCACATGGGGTACTATTCAAAACAGTTGGACTCTTCTGATTCTAACAAAAACCTAAAACGCATTCAATAGTTGTGTAAAACGCATTTGTTATAAACAAACTTAAATTCATTTGCTTGGGGACAATACAAAATCACATGTTTAACTGTTTTGAGATAAATTTTGATAACAAATAATTTAATTTTGGGGATTAAATGTGTTGATATGTGGTAAAAAAAATTATAATAAAAATAGTATAATTGGTATAGGTGTAATGATTATAAGTTTCTGTTAAAACTTAAAGGTTAATAAATGTAAAAAAATTATTCTATTTTGCAAGTTGGTATGATTTGATTGAGTTTGTATCAAAAATAAATACTGGTTATAATATTCAACTACAAAAATCACCACATAATTCATAAACTCTGTACATAAAAAAGCATCCAGTTAACATAACAAAATTCAAATAGTTCGATTGTAAAGAAAATCAAATGCAAGTTGTGTTGATGTGATTGATATCTAAATAGAATTAACTGAATAATTAGTATCTTCAACTACCATATCTTCACTTTATTACCCTAAAAATTCTCAATATAAAGTGTGATAAAAAACAGAGCACCTCACGGTTAAGAAAAAAACAGTATAACAAAAATGGAAAATAACATTGAGAATCCAATCAACAATATCCAAGTGAAGACAGTGATCATGGTTGAATCTTCAACTGAGGTAAGGAATGATATCAAGGCATCTTGTTCTGTTATGTGTGTTCAACAAGATGTACTCGGGCAGGCGAAAAAAAACCTTGATGTCCATGAAATGTTACTTGGTGAACCAAAATCAAGCTTCAGGGATGAAGCTTTAGAGCTGATCAAACAACAAGAAGCTTTTGATGATTTAATCTATCACAGCTTGAAGAACACAGAAGAAACCATCTGGTCGAACATGGCAGATAAAAGGAAGGGGAGGGATGAGATTTTAAACAAAAAAGAATGAAACTTTTATGAAGGATGGGTGGATTTCATCACAGGGTAGTTTTTTGTTGTTCTTAACTCTTGGCAGTGGGTTTTTCTTTTGGTTTTAAGGTAGAATGTTTAGTATGTTTTTATGATGTTTTTAAATGTGGTTGTTTAGTATGTAAAAGCTTAACAAAGCTTTTGTCAAAATGTTTGGTATAATGTATGAAATATATATGTTTGGTATTAGTAAAACGCATTAGATATGATCATAAAATGCATTTAGAAAATATATGTATGTATATTTATTAAATCTGCAACTTTAGTAAAACGCATTTGAATGAAATCTAAAACGCAGTTGGAAATCAGTAGGTTCTATGCAAAGTAAGGTACAGCATGCTAAAACGCATTCAGTATAAGTAAAATGCAAACATGAAAAACCTAAAAATCACTCCTCATCCACTTGGTCTTCAACTTCCTGATGCTCAATTCCTTGGTCTTCTGCATTTTCATCTTCCTCATTCTCATCTTGTAACAATGTGTTTTTTAACTTGTGTTTCCGACGATCATGTCCTACCTCCCCACAAATGTTACATGTTCTTTTCCTTTTACCCATACGACTTATATCTTTTTCTTTGTTGGATTTAATTCGCTTGTGTGAACCCCGACCTTTATTTTTTATACCATTTGGCAAACGGACAATAGTCTCAGCCGGCTTGTCATACCCGAGCAAACTAGAGTATCGATCGTACTTCTTTTGAGTTGGTCTACTAAACCGACGTTCGTCCACCTTGTTGATCATTTCTTTCATTTTCTCATTGACAAGCTTTAATTCCTCTAAGTCTGTTATCAAATTATTTGCAAGGTATTCACCGGCGAAAACAACTTCCCTAGCAATTTTTCTAGCTTCGTTGCTTTTATCATCACCAAATTCATGTAGCTTAAATGAATGGTTTATCTCATTCGGGACATCTTTTGTCCACCTCTTCAAAATATATTTCTTAGGGAATCTTTGAATTCTAAATGACCGAAAGAACTAGAAAAATATGCCTACATAGTAAACCATATTGTTCAAACCTTTACACGTGCATAATGTAGTGACATCATCACCATCCTTCTTAAAAAGTACCTGTAAAAAATGTATAATCATGTATTAAAACGCATTTGAAACATTGTAAAACGCATGCATGTACATATATTGGATCATTACCTAAGGTAAAAGATGAAAACCACTAAAACGCATTTATAAAATTCATAAAACGCACTTACCTCTAAAAAACCTTGCCCATATGCTCTCGGGTCATTCACAAAGAGTTTCAAAATTCACCACACCTTTGTGTGGTGAACAAGTACCAAACTATCAAAGGAAGCATAAATCTCCTCTTGTATATCAAGGAATATATACCTTGTGAAAATTTGAGATGCTTCCTTCTCAATGGGAAAACTAGTCCAGAAATCAGGGATAGTGTGCCTTGAATCATGGTCGTTTTTTCCTATGATTAAACCTCTGAGCTTCCATTGAAGTCTCAAAATGGTTCAAAAACTTGACAAGCGTCAGCTGGGAATTTCGCCGCTTGACAAAAAAAATGATTCTCACTCTCTGATCTAGATGTTGTCCGCATTAGACCAGACATCGGTTTCATCACGGTAATATGCGGGAATCCACATTGTTCTCAAGTTAAACATATCCGTCAACCAAGTATTATCAGTAAGCTTGAAATCAGTCATCACAAGATCCCATTCAAAATCAAATTTCTCGGGACCAATTGAGTCGGTCCAAACGATGTTACAAATCGCCGCTTGAACTCATCATCGCTGCATAATGTGCCACCAACCTAAAAATAAAAACACATCATGAAGAATATAAGACTTTATACAGAAAAATTTTTAAAAAGAAAAAAACAGTAACACATGACAGTAAAACGCAAACATAAGTGACAAAACGCCTTTATATAAATGATATATTAACAGATCTTAAAACAGACAGTAAAACGCATGCATGCAAACACTAAAACGCATAAGATTTTAAGAATACTTGCCTTATCAGACACCTTTTTCATAATGTGCCACATGCACAACCTATGCCTGCTGGTATCAATACCTTCTGAATTGCATTTTTCATTGCTGGATCTTGATCAATGACTACAACTTTTGGTTTCTTGCCAAAAGATTTTACAAAAACTCCCAATAACCAGGTGTAAGATTCTGGTCTCAGAAGACAACAATCCAGCCCCGAGAGTTACATTTCTACAATGATTGTCAATTCCTGTAAAAGGAACAAAAACCTTTTGTACTGTAAAAAGAAACATATGACAGTTTAGCATGCTAAAAATAATGATAAAGTTATTAAAATAAGTTAAAAAAATGGACATACTTGTTTGTGTTAAAAGTTGCATCGAAAGATATAACATCGCCAAACTCCATGTAGTTCCTTTTACACAAAGCATCAGCAGACAGTGAGGGCATTCTTATCATTAACGAGTACTCAAAGGAATAATCAGGAAGATACTTTTTTTGTCCTTCAACCTCGAAACTATCATGTCGGCGTCATGCTCACCAATAAAAGAGTTCAACCCACCCTTAAAGTTCTTACAATCAACTGCAGTTGCACCAACGTTCTCAAAACCACCATATTTTGTCCTCATCACATTAAAAGCTTTAACAGGTCCCATGCTTAATGAAGACAATTCACATATCATTTCTTCCTGAATGTGGGTAAGCTTTTTATTGCCTGCTAACAAGTGAATATCCTCAGACGAAACCAACGGATGATTATGTCCTTCTACAAATTCACATACCTTTAAACTCTTTTCCATTATCTGATCCAAATCTAATAAAAGCCTTACATCATGTACGAATTGAAGGTCTTTTCCTTTGTTTAACTTTTTTATTGTCATTCACCAAACTTAATTTTTGTGGCTTCCACCCTCTTTGTAACAAACAACATATTTGATACGAAGAACATTCATATGAACATATGAGGTACTCTTCCTAGCTGTAAATCCAGAAGCCTTGGCATACTGCTGATAAAACTCAAAAGCATGATCTATACTTGGGGAAAACCATACCAACTTCTGGTTTCATTGAAGATGCAACAACATGTTTGTATATTGGAGTTTGATCATCAATTGGAACATCTTTGTTAGATAGATCTGGTACAAAACAACATGATAAAACACCATAAAAAGCCTTTTATTTTAATGTATGCATAAAACAACAAAAAGGACCTCAAAACGCATGTTAAAACATAATAAAACGCATTCAGAAGGTTATCAATAACATAATACCACCAGTTACATCAAAACGCATGTTTAAAACATACTAAAACGCATTCTGAAAGTTATCAATAAAATAATACCACCAGTTATATCAAAACGCATGTTAAAATATCCTAAAACGCAAATGATTATGTTCAAATCCATTAAAAACAACAAAAATTACCTTGCATCCTTCTGTGTTCAGCCATGAAATCAAATCTCTCACCAATATGTTCATCAGTATTGTTTACATCTTCCCGTATAATATCTACATACAAAATTAAAAACTGAGTCGCTCAACCTCTGTTTCATCTCTGATTAATATGATATGCTAAAAAACTTCAAAACAGTAAAAACTATCCTTCAAAAATTGAGATTATGAGGATCACCAACTTCATCTTCTTCATCGATTAAGAATTCAGGTTCATTGTTTAGATCTGGAACACAATTAAGAGTAAATCACGATTAAGTGAAACAATATAAATAGAGTACGTACCGAACATGATTATGAACTCAGCAAATTGATTATGATTTTCGTAAAAATTTTGAACCAGTAGTGATGTAATATGATTGTAGTTTTTTGAATATGGTAAGAATTGATAATCGTATATTGTGGAATCAGTTATGAAATTTGAAAATATTGTGTAACGATAAAACAGGGATTCGATAATAAATAATAATAACGTGATTAATTGATAGATGCAATTGATTATAATACCCCTCTAATAAGTTAAAGTGTCATAACAGACAACTTCCACGTGGCATAATTTTGTGGCTTCCTACACTTTGTAGATTAAGAGACTTTGTACCTGCACTTTCTCTATTTATTTAATGGTGTGGTAAATAGTTTGAATATCGAAGAAGACAGCTATATATCTTGCGGTCATCTTTACGCATTTGACACCATTTGATTCCCACTTTGACTTTGCATAAGGTTGGAGCAAAACCATCAATTTGGCAACCATCATTCTCAGTCTCATGGTGGGGTTGATTGGGAGTGGGTTCACAATCACCACTTTTGATATTGCATTTAGATTTTTGGAAAACATTAAAATGCAATTACTTAATGGACATTGGTTCTAGGTTTAGAATGATATTAATTAGTTTGATTCCCTATACGTTTGCGGCGGGAATTTTGTAGGAATTTTCGCATCCACGAAAGGCTTAGAATCACATTTCATCATTGTCGTCGCCAACAAACCAAGGCTCAGTGCCGTTGGTACTGCAAACGGAGTTGCCAAGCCAACATTGTCGCCAACTGACTTTTCAATGTCAAATATATAGTAACTTTGTCCACAATGAAATGTGTTTCCAACTATTTAATTTGATATATTAGAAATGAAGGTTTTTTTAACCCGCAACCAACAACATCACAGTCAAAAGTCAAAACAACCAAAACCACCACATCACAGCCAAACCAACAAACATAATCATGACCAAGATATTCGGCCACCACAACCATCATTAAATGGTTCAAACCTCACTGTCACCACCAACACAGTCACCTCATCAATCTCACAAAATGAAACAAAGAAAAAACAAAATAATCAACAACAATTGACTTAGATCTGCAAAGATCATCATTGTCATTGAAAAGCATAAAAGTGTAAGGAACACACATCCTCATCGTCGTCACCAACAGCCCACTTAGTGGCATTACGGTTGCAAACAGAGTTGCCATACCAAGCAGCAAACGACCATCATTGTCGGGTAAGACGACAGGTCGAGGACTGAGAGAGAAAGCGAGAACAAGCCGGCCTCCGCCTAGCCTCACGCCCTCACCACCACCACTTTTAACAAATTGAGAGAAAGAGAAATTCTTATAGGGTAAACAAAATAGGTGGTAACCCCCCCCCCCAAAAAAAAAAAAAAAAAACAATCGGCGGGCCTCTGTCGTGCCTCATTATCACCCTTTCTAACGATTGCAAACAAACACATGGAGATAGTGACAGCCTCCGCCGTGCCTCACTGTCACCGTTCCTCTCTTTTCCATTACCCTCTCTTTTCTTTTCCATTTCTCCCTCTTCAAAGGCAATCGGTGTACAAAGTCGTGATGGTGCGACGACGGTGGCCTTCCGATTACGTTCCTCTCTTTTCCATTTCCCTATATCTCTCTCTCTCTCGCCATGCAGCGGTGGTTTCTAGATAGAGAGAAAAATCAGGGGGGACTAACGGTTAGAAAGAGATAGAGAGCAGTAACGGTTCACACCACCATGCAGGTGGTGGTTTCTAGAGAAGGAAAAACCAGATAAAGTAAGGATTAGAGATAGAGGGGGAGAGAGAATAGTAATGTATTATATATATACAAGTCTCGTTATGAATTACTTAAAATCTAGTTGTGAATAGTAATGTACAGGTGTTGGAAGCACAAACACGCGTGTTATCCAATTTGCATACAATTTAGTTTTTTTATTTGTAAAGTGACGTTTACCCTTTGTGTTATTTTAATAGTATAAAATAATACTTTATGCAACTTCAAATATAACATTGGGACATTCTTATGTTTTTATCTATTTTTTCGGTAAAATGTTAACTTTTTTTTTTTGTATGTACTTTGACGAAACCGAACCAATATTGTCTCGTGCAGTGACGAACAGAATCGATTGAATAACCTTGGTACGATATCGATAGCAATATTCATTTATATGGTTTTTGATTGATGTAAAAACACATTGGAGTATCGACCCACCTTAACCAACCACAAAGTGCTCTTGTGTAATGAGATTATTTAAATGCAGTGTTTGTAAGTGTAACACATTAACAAACTAGTGTAGCACATTACCCAACTCAAACATTAAACAATGGATCAATTCAGTCAAAGGGCAATCTGTTGTTCAATTTAAACATACAAATCAAAGGGCTACTTATGTGTAATCAACTTGACAAAAACAAGTCAACCGGCTAGTTGTGTGCAATCACTTACAGATCGACACAACTGAAGCATTCAACTTAAAATATTGAAATTATACAAATTTACGTTAAAATTTTAAGGCTACAACACTTACACAACATACGAAACGTTTTCCAGGGTTTTCCTCCATCTTGGATGTATGATGGCAAGTACCTACACCACATGAGCAGGTCACATCTGCAACATCAAACCTCTTTGAACTCAAATTTGTAGAAGAAGTGAGCATTGAGAGATTTTGAGTGTTCGTCAATGATCAGTTGGAGCAAAATGAGTGTCGATGATCAACTGCGGCAAAAATTGTCAAACTTGATGATAGTTGAGATGATGAGTGAGTGCCATTGATCTGAATTGTGGCAAAGTTAGGGCTTAATAAACAACGAGGGTAAAACAATCATTTTACCAACATTCTAACAACTATTTTAACAGCATACTAGCAGTGGGCTGCAGGACATGAAAGAAAAGTGTAAACTATATAGGCTCAGGCAACAAAAAATCAGAAGGAGGGGTGTAAGCTAACGCGGCCGCCCCTAAGCCACAGGGGTGCAAATTGCATATACTATATAATACATACAACTTTTCCACATGGTGTGTGCAAGTGCACCATTGCATCCCCTCTTCTCACACAGCCCTTTTATTATCAGTTTGTGCATCTCCACTAATCATCATGGTCGAGAAACTACATATAAACACAGTCACACACCGGCAATAATAAAAACTAAAAATAAAAATTTACTTATTTTTTTTTATTTTTTTTTAAGTGATTACTAACATTGTCATTAAAAACCAACAAGATTTACAAGTGAGTGACGGGTAAACGGGCTACAAGTTGCGCCGCTACCCCCTTTTGAATAGCAAAACCAACTCTATTAAAAATAAAACGTGAGTCCTTGGTCGCTGGGGAGTTACTCTGCACCACTTTTGTAGTCTTTCCAAGAACCGAATTGCTTCGGGCACCACCTTTTGAAAACTTAGACCCTGACACTTTAGAATCAAAATTCAATTTCCAAACAGGTTTCATTAAACGTAGACGTGACATATATAGGATTGGGATCATTTTGAAAATTCAATGTTCATAACAGGTTTCACTAAATTTTTCTTCCTCCCCTTATTTCCCTCCAAAAGTCTTTTTCCCTCTCATGACTCCCCCCATAATTTTTAAACGTTAATAACTTTTATATACGAGATTAAAAAAAAATTACCCTAAATTAACAAGCGTTTTATTATCTTTCAAACGAGTACCATAGTGCTACATAAAAAAATGGAAAAAAAAAATTTAGTGGGCTTTTGTTCATACATGTAAAAAAAATATAATTTGTTCAGGTAATTTATTTATCATGTTTAAGCTAGTCACTAATCATGTTAAAATCAACAAATAGGAATTGTATTTTCATCTAGAGCATAATAGCTTAAAACCTGTCATTTCAAAAAAAAAGGCAACATTCAAGACCACCACCTCAATCACGTCATGCAATGGTTATTCTGCATCGGTTCTCATCCAAACGTACATTTTCTTGTTAATATACATTTTCATTCTTATTTCTGCATTCTGTTTTCTCATATTATAGTACATTAATTTCTATGTTACATCATAACACATATTTTATTACATCATGTTAGATTTTGTCTATCTCATAAAGCTTATGGGATATAAACTAATTTTCTTTAGACGTAGAAGAAAACTAAGGGCATGTTTGGGATTCCTTATTTCACCAACTTATAACTTATCTCCTTAATCAAAAAGGAGATAAGGAGATAAGTTGTTTGGGTAATGGGTTGAAAAGGAGATAAGTTATAAGTAAGAAATTGAAACTTTTTGATTAAGGAGATTAAAGAGGTAGAAGAAGGAGATAGGAGAAAGAATCCCAAACATGCCCTAAAAGAAATTTAAGATATATTTTAGAATTAAGGAAATAATACTATGAACATTTTCGCCAAGTACTATAATTCGAGTTAGAGGCCGGCTAACGTACAAAGCCTTCTTAACCTACAAAGTGTGAGAAGCCATCCTGGCCCTCCATCTCCCACCTTCTACGTTTTATAAGGAAAACCTCGTACATTAATTACCACGTTTGTCATTAATGGCAGTTATCAATTTGAGGGTAAAACAGACAAATTACAAACTAAAATAATTTGAATTTTTTAATCCAGCGCCCAAATCAACCTCACTAATTGACGGTTACTTCATTTTATGCGTTGCGATTGATTCTCCCAAAATCAAAACTGACACCGAAGTCCAACAATCAAAAATCAAAAAACAGAGCATCGGAGAAACACTAAATCATATCAACAAATATGCCTCCAAAACGCAAATCAAGTAAGGAATTGTTCATGATTTTACTTTAATTTTGATCGTATTTTGATCGTATTTTACTTTAATTTTACTTCATGATTTTACTTTAAAAACCTAAAACAGGTGAAGGACGTGAAAAACGTAAAGGCGTTTTACTGATTAGTATGATGTTTTGGTGATCTATAGTTGCAGATGCGTTTTGAAGTTTTAGTAGAGGCGTTTTATGAATTTAGTAATGCATTAGATAATTTTTTTGTTTTAAGTTGGACGAATGTTACTGAATGTAACTGATTGTTATTGATGGAGGCGTTTTAGTTAATTATGGATTCGTTTTTACTAATGATGCTGATGAATAATATGTTTAGTAACCTGTTGTATGAAAAAATAGATGATTCTGTTATAAATGCGTTTTGTAATTTAGTAGATGCGTTTTACTAATGATACTAAGACTGTCATATTATGCAGTAAAAACGCCTTCAGTGATATAATAAAACGCCTTCAGTGATATAATTCTAATGTAAAATTATGCATTGTTGTTGTTTGTTTTGATGTCTTAAGCATAACAACCAAGGGATCCAGGGTCTGATGATGACAAACTCCTTTAAAAGATTTGAGAAAGTTAAAGAAAGATGTAGATAACCCAAAGATGGGTGTTCAACAAGAATCTTTTGATCATTTGATCTATCACAGTCTGAAAAAACACAGAAGAAGCCATCTGGTCAAACATGGAAGCTAAGAGGAAGGGGATGGATGAAATCTTAAACAACAAAGACTGAATAGGATTGGTGGTTTATGAATGTGGTGGGTGGTTTGTTTGGTAGTTTTTTGGCTTTTAAGTTAGTATGTTTTCTTGGATGTGGTTTTTTTTTTTTTTTTTTTTTTTTGGGTTTTTGGATGTTTAAAAATGGGGCATGGATGGTGATCTATGCCATATGTAATGAATGATTATATATATAAATGTTTATTAGTAAAAGCATCTATTAAAACAATAAAAACGCATCTATTAGTTTGCTCATCAGAAGTTAGGCCATCAGTGGTTTGATTCAGCAGTAGTTAAAACGCATTTGTAAACCCATAAAAACGCATGTGTATCAATGTTCATCAGTAGTTTGCTCATCAGAAATTAGGCCATCAGTGGTTTGATTCAGCAGTAGTTAAAACGCATTTGTAAACCCATAAAACGCATGTGTATCAATGTTCATCAGTAGTTTGCTCATCAGAAGTTAGGCCATCAGTGGGTTGATTCAGCAGTAGTTATTAACTTCTTCTTCAGTAGTTACAAACACTTCATCAGAAGTTATCAATCAACAGTAATCAGTAGTTTCATTAATCAGATAAAACGCATTTGTTAATCTTAAAACGCATGTATTTATTTTTTGAATCTTATCAATAACATAATATCACCAGATACATCAAAACGCATGTTTAAAACATAATAAAACGCATTTGAATCTTATCAATAACATAATATCCCCAGATACATCAAAACGCATGTTTAAAACATATTAAAACGCATTTGAATGTTATCCTAAACATAAATATCACCAGATACATCAAAACGCATGTATAAAACATACTAAAACGCAAATGATTATCTTCAAATCCACAAAACATCAAAAAAATTTAATGGAATGCTCAACCTCTGTTTTCATCACTGATCTAAAAAAACTTCAAAACAGTAGAAACTTCATGTTCTTCATCGAATAAGAATTCAGGTTCATTGTTTTAGATCTGAAAACACAAATTAAGAGTAAGATCACGATTAATTGAAAAACAATAAAAACAGAGTACATACCGAACATGGTGAATACCTTGTTTTCATCACTGATCTAAAAAAACTTCAAAAACAGTAGAAACTTCATGTTCTTCATCGAATAAGAATTCAGGTTCATTGTTTAGATCTGAAAACACAAATTAAGAGTA
The DNA here is from genome assembly GCA_030844895.1 of Ambrosia x helenae. Lineage (NCBI taxonomy): Eukaryota > Viridiplantae > Streptophyta > Magnoliopsida > Asterales > Asteraceae > Ambrosia > Ambrosia x helenae. The sequence goes on from CM061226.1 coordinate 21,567,844, forward strand.
AGATGACGATTAATTGAAAAACAATAAAAACAGAGTACATACCGAACATGGTGAATAACTCGGCAAATTGATTATGATTTTCGTAAAAAAATTGAACCAGTGATCGACTATGATTGTAGATTTTTGAATATGGTAAGAATTGATAATCGTATATTATGGAATCAGTTATGAAATTTGAAAAATTGATGAACGATAAAACAGGGATTTGATAATAAACGTGATTAATTGATATGTCCAATTGACTATACTACCCCTCTAATCAGTTATAGAGTAAAAAAGACAAAGTTCCACGTGGCATCATTTTGTGGCTTCCTACACTTTGTAGGATAAGAGACTTTGTACCCTACACTTTCTCAAAATAACAGTAAACACAATTTACCAATTTTTATATACGTCGTCTTGAATTTTTTTAGTGCCGTCCTTGACTATATTTGCATTGAAAATGTTCATAGTTATATGGCGACAAAAAAAAATAGTAATAAAACTTTAAACCACTCCATAAAACTTTAGAAGCTAACTATACAAACGAGAAAATTTTGTTATGTATGTGATACACCCATGAGTAGATATATCATATATTAATGTCATCTAATCATTTTCATCACTTTGCCCTTTCCTTGATTTACCGTTAAATGAGGTTCTTTTTAATTTTTTATAAAATATATTAAAAACAAAACTAATTTAACATGTGATAAGGTCGTTCATTACGGAGGTCGATGAATCTATGGAGTTGTTGGTAAATTAACCATTGACCATTTTACAAACACATCGATCATTAATATTTATTTGAAAAAATGTTGATATATCAATCTTATTATCGCAATTATTTTTTTTTAAGTTTTTAAGAATCAGTTGCCATAAAAAATATATAAAGTATGAAAATACAACTACAAAGATTATTGTTCAACATTAATGACTATCGCAAAATTGGTTTTTATATAATAAAATATATTATAACTAGTATTTTACTCGTGAGCGTTGCCCGAGCTTGTGTATAAAAACATAGAAACATATAACGAAGTTGATATAGGACCCACGTGTTGCAAACGAACCTATCAAACGGGGAGAATTGATGCGTGCGACAGGCCCGTCAAACATGAAAAAATAGATGAGAAAAATGTTAAAGCCCACATGCACGTTACGACATGTTAACTTTGAAAATTTAGAACGAAACGTAAAACGAGAAACTTGCGATAGATGAAAAGTCTAAGGGATCAAAGTTGAAAATAAAAAAGTGTTGAGTTAAATTGCAAAAGATGAAAAGCTTTGGGTCAAAAGTAAAGAAAAATAAAGGGGTAAAATTGTAAAAGGTGAAAACTTTTGAATTAGAAATAGAAAGCCAAATTAATCAAAGGGGTTAAATTGACAAAGATAGAAACTATAGAGTTAACAATCAAAGATTGAAACTCTAGGGCTAGAAAGAAAAAAAAATGTAATTTTACTAAAAACCGTCAAAGCTAAAAGAACAAGTGAACAACACACATTGGAGGAAAAAAAAAAGTTGCTAATGGTATTTTATATTTAATTAGATTTGAATATGTTACAATCATATCCAATAAAAACAAGTGGACTTAAACAAAAATAAATAAAAAAACAAAAAAAAAAAAGTGATTGAAGGGTACAAACTGTACAGGAGGGTCAACATGTAAACCGGCATTGGATCACTCGGGTCCAAAGTCCAAATTCTGTTACATCCCAATGATGCTGACCAGAAACGTTTAACCCCTTCTTTCTTTCGTTAACATCAAGGTACCCAGTGGCATTTCTTGCAATTTCCATGCATAATCAAGGCCTAAAGGCTAAATCTCAAACTATTTAACTAATTACATTTAGTTACATACATAATTATTGTTAGCTTGTAAAAAGTTTTTAGTTAAAAAATAATTATAACAATATCCTACTCGGTTTAAAAAAAAATAAAAACAAGTGTACTTACGATTTATTTTTTAAATATTAAACGTATGAAAAGAGTTATGAATGTTTAAAAATTGTAGGGAAATAGTTAATATCGACAATAATGACTATGCCTATTTTGTTTTTCATCAACTCTTCTTGTACGTAGATTGCTTGATTTCAGGACCACTTAACTCTTAACCATTAAGTTGTTATATCAACGCACCAAAATGTTATGGTATCTAAATGTAATGTAACAATATTAAAATGCAAAAAACGGTAAACATGGTTTATTTATGGTTAGTTGAGAAGTATCTGTTTAAAACTTATAAGACCATGCGTAATGGGCATTATAGGGGCATGAGTAAACATGATAATGCCCCCCAACACCATCCCCTTAGGCATTATATGGGCATTAAGAGGGAGGGGCATTTCTAGTATAATGCCCAAGTAGGATAAAAATATGGAAAGTAATAACTAAAAATGGGCATTAAGTGGCTTTAACCATTACACATTTTTTAAAGGGCCTTATGATAATGATGTGGCGGAAAATGCCCCTTAAGGGCATTAACCATTACTTATGGTCTAAAGGTTTGATAAAACGATTATATTTGGATCACTTTCCATACTTCCATTTCATGATTAGAAAAAAAAAAATAGTTAGTTAATCAATACAAGTCAAATGTCAAACCCAAAGCCGCAAAATCCTACCCAGTATTCCTACTTCTATCGAAGCAAAGTAAATTATAAATGTATATATTGCTCCAATTTTTCTAATGGTTATGATAGTGGCATTTTTATAAACTAGTTGGTAACCGCGCGTTGCGGCGGGTCTAAAAACTACATCAAATTGTATCAATTCATTAAGACGTAAAATTCATCGAAAACTTTTTATTTAAATGATATTAAATAACGAATACTTGTAACAACATAAGATAATTATTCTTATCTCAACTAAAGTATAATAACATTCACACGGATTATTGAAATACATTGATTTTAGGTGGATTCTAGTAATAATCCATTCAACAACTCGTAAGGTTAGTTCCATAATACATTTATTCTCAAGACTACACTACCTCACACGTAACACTTTGGTCACGCCTACCACTTAACGATATATACTATTAAATGATACAAACAACTTTGCCAAATAGCTCGTAAATCAAAACTTTACGTTTTGTTTCATACGTGACATACACACATGAATTCACCAAAGTTGCTCCATGTAATAAATAATAAGTAGGATAGGGGATGTACAAGAGGATTTTGCATAGGAAGGGTATTATTGGAAAAAATTTCATGACATTTTGGGTGTGAAGCACTAAACTTTTTATATGCCATCTTAAAAAAATATAGGAAATTACTAAGGCTATATGGTGTGGGTGCGGGGAGGAGACCGGGGAGATGAGGTGGCATCGGGGAGGTGGGGGAACACCCCCCCCCCCCCCCGTATTATTTACGGTGACTTCGGGGAGATTTCCCCTTTCTCACCTTGTCATGTGATTGACCAATTTTTTTTATTTTTTTATTAACCTTTATCCAATAAAAAAGGAAGGGGGAATGGGGGAATTGGGGGAAGGCATTTCCAAACTTTGGGGGAGGAGAGAAGGGGAAATGACGTGGCGCTGACGTGGCACTTGGAGGAGCTGGGGGAAAGGGGAGGCACACCATATAGCCTAATGTAGTCATCTCTCCTCCTTAATAAGGTAACATAGATATACACGTCAAAGGCAAGAATTTGTATATAATAAATAGACAATATTTTTTAATCTTCAATAAGCTCTATGTTTTCGTTAAATTAATTCTATTTAATTCTATATGTGTAAACAAGTAAAAGCGTCTATGACCTATACGAGATCGATACGCTAAAGCTTGAATTGAGCCGAACATAAACGGGATTGGTTAAAAAAATTACTAATAAACTTAAAATAACCATATAACATTTCTAGTCTATATTACTAACAAACGATGGAAATAATTGTTAAATTAATTTGAAATAACCACTTTATTAATTTTAGACCATGTATGATGGGCTTTATAGCCTTATATAGGGACATGAATTGGCTTGATAACATCCTCAACATCGTCCTTGGGCACTATAGAGGAATGAAGAGGGAGGGGCGTTTATAGTATAGCGCCCATAAGGATTTTTTTTTTTGGAAAGTATTGATTGAAATTACATTAAGAGGCGTAAACCGTTACACATGTTTTTGAAGGGGCATTATGATGGTGATGAGGTAAAAAAAAATCCTTTGAGGGGGAGTAACCATTACCAATGGTCTCATTCAAAATAATGTTATAATTCATTCAACTACTGATTAGGGTGTTCTTTTTAACCGAGAACCAAGAACCGAACCGAACCGAACCCGAAGTGACCCGACCCGAGAGAAACTACCTTACCCCGATTAACCCGAACCCGATTAAGTGCATACCCGAAACCGAATAGAGTCTTTAGGGTCGGTCTTCGGATTAGTTTTGTATAATTTGGATTGACCCGAATAACCCGAATAATTCAAAAAACAAATAAATGATCCAGTTTCCATATTATTATGTATATCGCAGTGGTGTTTTTGTAGCCAAATTTGCAACTAAATATTACATCCCATGTTGCGGTCTTCGTCAGTGGTTACCAAGATCAACTAATCGAGTTACTTGTACCATGTGGCATTGTAATTGCACATCAGTTACATCTATATTAAATCATCATCAGACATTATCACTATAAAACCAGTAATAGACGGACACCAAGGATTATCTTCTCTCTAAGATGCCCGTACTGGGCTTGATGCCCCCCCCCCCCCCCCGCGCTATGAGGCTTGATCTTGTTGCAGCGTAATGCTACCCGCGTGAGTGATGGGGAAAAAAATAATAAATAAATTAAATTCTACACTCACCTTCTTTTACACCCAATCAAACCCCACCACCACACTACACACTCTTTTTATATAAAACCAATTCTCTCACTTTATTAATATTTTAATCTATAAATCAAACCCAGCACATGGTGTGATAAAAATCCAAAACATGATAATATGAAATGCATTATCAGATAACTTGTTACATCTTTTATTATTATTTATAAACATGGTTATTTGATTATTATTATTTAATAATATTCAAATAGTAAAATGGAATAAGTAGAAATTGTAAAGTCAAACTTGATATCTCTCATCCTTACAAAGTAACAACTTTATAATAATAAAATGGAAACTGAAATAAATCTTTTTAGGTAAACAGTAGAATCATCGCAATCCGTTTCCCCAATAAAGCTATGGTTTTCCATCTTTACCCCTTCCCTCCCTCTCTCCACTATAAACTCCAAACCCATCCCTATACATTCCATTTATAAACCAATTATTTATTTTTAAATAAACCCAATACAATACAATTCACCTTAACCGTATATTCATCCATCCAACAATAATCATAATCATAATATCTTCTTAAAGAATGCTGCTGCTTTCCACTTTCTTCCTAAGATCTCTCAACACTCTCTCTTCTTTTCATTCCCACCCTCTTGTTTCTATAAATATTTCAACATCTCTTCTACTCTAATAATATTATTATTATTATTATTATTATTCAAGAGTTAGTTTGAATAATAATAATGGGTGGTGAAAGCAAATGGAGGAAGATGAAGCAAGTTTTGGGGTTGAATACGTGTCTTTACCTTCCTAAAACCACTGATGATGATGGAACTTCCACGCGCTCACGCGCTACCCACGCGCCGCCTCGAGACTCTGATGTTTGTTACCGGATGCTACTACTCCTACCCCTTCTTCATCTGGTTTACAGATGTCTAAATACGGTGTTAAATCGTTGAATAGGGTATGTTTTTTTTTAAACTTTTAATATTGTTTTGTTGTTTAGTGTATGAATCTTTTGACTGTTTGATTGAATGTTTGTGATTAGGTTTAGATATTAAGTTATAAATTTATTAATTCAGTTCTCTTGTTAATATATAGGATAATTATTACATTATTAGGGGTTAGTATATAGGATAATTATCAGGGTGACTGGGCTTTGTTTTTCGTTAAAAAAATATGTGAATGCAAAATAGTGGATTACTGTTTATTAATATTAATAAATGAGAAAAAATGAAAGAAAATTCTTTAGAGCACTTGTAATTGGGTAGGTTTATTAATAACAATATTGTGATGTAATCAAGAGATGCTTTGCTAGTGGCTGGTTTATTATGGTGATTATTATGGAATACAGTTGGTGGGATGGAGATAGTGATGGGTTTTTTTTACTTTGTTGTCAAGTAGTTTTCAACTCTTAATGGCTTCATGGACCCCTTAATGTCCCTTTAAAGGTTGTCTTCTGCTCCATTGTCTTTTTAATGTTTTTTTTTAAATTAATTTGGGTATATTATTATTATGGGACAGGTTCAAATACAAAGTAATGAAAACGTGCGAAGTGTGCGAAGTCACGTAACATACAAAAATTACGTAACATGGACAGAAAACCTACTAGTTCCATAACTAAAATCACGTAACATATAGTCCGTTACCAAAAGTTACGTAATTTTGTATATGTGATTTTTTTTAGTTATGAACTACTAGTGATTCTGTTTATGTTACGTAATTTTAGGTATGAACTAGTAGTGATTCTGTCTATGTTACGTAATTTTGTATGTTATGTTTTTTAAGGGTATGAAAAAAATTTTATGTAAAGTTTTGAATGATTCTGTCTTATGGTACGTAATTACGTAATGACCTATATGTTACGTGATTTTAGTTATGAACTAGTAGTGATTCTGTCTATGTTACGTAATTTTGTATGTTACGTGACTTCGCACACTTCGCACGTTTTCATTACTTTGTAGAATAACCGTCCCTTATTATTATTATTATTATTGTGTATGTTTGTCAAGGAGTTTTTATGAGCTTCAAGCTTTAGGTTAGAAGAAAAAGCTCTATATTGAAAAAGCTACCAGTACTAGCGTTTAAGAAAAGCTTCTACCAACTATAAGCTTTTAGTAAGTAAATGACACAAATACCCATTCTATAATAAAAAAAAATAAAAAAAACATGCATACAAGCTTTTAGTAATGCCCATTTTGGTCATTTTATACATTTTATTAAAAGCTTCTGTCAAACACCAAAATATATTTAAAAAGCTACAGCTACCGGCTAGTTTTGCCAAACATACCCATTATAATTTTATAGAGCAAATGGGAGTAATATTGAGCAACTGTTGTGTTATCTATTTTTACTTACCTTGTTGAAGGTAAAGTGCTTTGTCTGGTCAACACCTTCACTTTTTACATATAAAACCTCACTCTTCCCTTTCACATAGTTGTTATTAAGACTTTTTGACTTCACTCATGGAGCATAATATTGATGAAAGTAAGTTAAGCTTTGAAAAGAGTAGAAAATCTTTAGCTTATTCTTATTGATGTTATTGCTTTTGAGTATATGATGCATATGCTTTTTTCTTTATTGCCTTGAAACCTCATCATTGGAACACCAGTTGCTTAATCATCTTTACTTTATAAAGGTTCCAGTTTTTTAATCAATAAGTATAACCCACATACCAAGTTGGCCACCCAAAAGACATCTAGTCAATAGGAATTAGGCCAAAGGGATTTTCAACTTTTATGATTTGACTTAACTTGATATTCTTTAACCTAACTGTTCATATTTTACTATTAAAAATGCCTAATTGTTCATTATCAGAAAAAAATAAATCAAAAGCTTACTGCATTACATATAACACGATGTTTTCATCATAGTTATCAAAGGCGCCAGAGCACTCAAGGAGCATAGGCCTCGTCTGGGGCCTAGGGTTTGTGGCGCAAAAAAAGCGAGGGCCTGAGATAAAAAAAACGAACAAGGAAAACAAAGTAAAAATATATTAAAATAATACTATTTTTCATCTAGTTAGTATCAAAAGTTTTGAAATATTGATCTATTAGTGTATAGAAGTAGTGTTCCTTAGACAAAAATAGAAATCTGGCTGAAATCTAGCCATAATTTAATGAATTTGGCAGTAAGCTCTCCGGAATTTGAGAATCTAGAAATCTGTGCCAAAACCATCACCTAGAGAATTATAGCGCAATTTCCTCGACTCAAAGCGCAAATGCATCGCCTCGCCTAAAAAATGGGCCTAGGCGCAAGAGGCGATGTCTTTTAACAACTATGGTTTTCATTGGTTTTTTACAGAATATATAAAGATAATATTCTTGAAAAGAACAAAAGTTAGCAGTGTTTATTCACCTAAAAAATGGATTTAACTATTTAAGTACCACTTACAATCATATTATAAAAAAAGGAAGTTTGGTATGAAATCACAATATTTTCAGCTTTGCTTGGCTTCAAACTGAAGTTCTTCAAGAGAATGATTAAAAAAATTAGAGTTGGAAATAAAGCAAACCAACCAAACATAACCAAAAACCTTAACAAATATTTAGCTGATTTAATATTTACTAGTTTAATATTTATATATGTTGTAATACAAAGCAAAATAATGATGAAATTTAAATAGGGGAAACAGTTATGGATGATATATATTGATAAGAATCATTGCAGAACTATTGTCCCTACTTTATACATATCGTCTTAGAGTATCGAATGCAATATTATTGTTAATATATCTAAATTAGTATAGCTAAATCATGAAATTTTGTAAATATTAGTATTTTATTTTTAACATAGAATCTCCATTTGAATTACAGCAAATGTGTGCAATATGCTTGACTTCAATGAAAGCAACCGACGGTCATGCGATCTTCACTGCAGAATGCTCACATTCCTTCCATTTTCACTGCATTACATCAAATGTAAAACATGGAAATCGAGTCTGTCCTGTTTGTCGTGCAAAATGGAAGAAGTCCTTTAGAGAGTTTGGTTCTTCTCGTGTGAAATCTAGTACAAATTCTGGTTCATGGATGATTTTACCTGGTATGCCACATCAACAAATGCACGCCAATCGCAGCGCACCTTTAATATTCCAAGCCACCGAGCCACCCGTTTTTAATGATGATGAAACCTGTCAACCAAAAAGTTGAAGTTTCTGGTGATTCTGATTCCGTTGGAGGAGTAGAAATGAAAAACATACCTGAAAATTTCAGCAGTAGCAAGATCAACATGCTTTGATGATTTGGCATCTTAGTTAATCTCAAAGCTCCTGTCACTAAAGGACATCTAAATGCTCGGGCACCGTTAGATCTAGTAACAGTTCTTGATATTAGTGGTAGCATGACAGGTTACAAAGATTGCTTTACTAAAACAAGCCATGGGTTTTGTGGTGCAAAATCTTGGACCATTAGACCGGCTTTCTGTTATAGCGTTTTCTTCTTCAGCCCGCCGCCTTTTCCCACTTCGTCGTATGACAGAAACGGGAACAAGAATCTTTACAAATGATTAACTCATTGGTCGCTAACGGGGACCAATATAGCCGAAGCCCTAAAAAAGGGAGCCAAAGTGATGACTGAACGGGAAGTTCAAGAATCGGTGAGCAGTATGATATTATTGTCAGACGGGCAGGACACATACACTAGTATCAGCCCACGAAAAACTGGGTCGAAAACTGATTACCAGACTCTTTTACCGTCTTCTATGCAATCCAAGAAAGATGAAACACGGATACCAGTTCACACATTTGGGTTTGGTACAGATCATGATGCCTCTGCAATGCATTCTATCTCAGAACATTCTGGAGGGATGTTTTCGTTTATAGAAAGCTGAGAATGTGATACAAGATGCTTTTGCTCAGTGTGTATGGTGGGCTTTTGAGTGTTGTGGTTCAAGAAACTACGTGTTGAAGTCGAGTGTGTTCATCCCATGTTGCGGCTTGGGTCTATTTAAGCTGGGAGTTATAAAGTTGGTATGGGCGGGAAAATGGAAGATCAGGGTTTATTGAAGTCGGTGATTTGTATGCCGAGGAAGAGAGGGATTTCCTTGTAGCAATGGATATTCCGGTTGAAGAATGGATGACAAAATGTCATTGGTGAAGTTCAGGGTTATTCATAAGGACACGATAAGAAAAAACAGTGGTTACGGTTGGTGGAAACGAAGACGTGATAATATCTAGGCCGGAGTCAACTTTGGGAAAGCAAGTAGTGTCGATTGAAGTTGACCGACAGAGGAACAGGCTTAGAGCGGCCAGTGCTATCGCCGAAGCACGAGTAGCAGCCGAACGTGGTAATCTAGCGGCTGCAACATCTGTTCTCGAGGATTGTCGTAAAAAAGTTGTCGGAATCCGTGTCGACTCGTAGTGGTGATCGGTTATGCATTGGTCTGGTTGCGGAATTGAGGGAAATGAAAGAAAGAATGGCGAGCCGAAGAGTGTATGAGTCGTCAGACGAGCTTATGTTTTGTCGGGGTTGAGCTCACACTCATGGCAGCGAGCAACGGCTAGGGGTGGACTCGACTGAGATGACGAGTCAGATACAGAGTTTACCAGACACAGTCAATGATGGACATGGTAAACCTGTCTCAGACAATGTGCTTCAGAGAAGTCCTTCAACATCTATGGTTAACCAGTCACCCAAAAACAAAAAGTCTTTAAGGTCAATATACTCCTTTCCTCCACCTCAGCCTAGATGATAATATGTTATTAAAGGGTGTTTTGTTGGTTTTAACTTGTCTTGGTTTTAGTTTGGGAAGTGCAAAAAAGTATGTTTTTAATTTTGAAAAAGAATTTGGGTATATTTCATCCAATTGGATTAGTTGGTTGGTTG
>CM061226.1:21578525-21615136 GCA_030844895.1 Ambrosia x helenae
AACAACACTTGAACAACGGCAGCGTCGCTGGATTGAACTTTTGAACGATTATGATTGTGCTATTAAGTACCATCCTGGCAAGGCGAATGTTGTAGCAGACGCCTTGAGCAGGAAGGAATCTTCTAAACCTCGTCGCGTTCGGGCGTTGCAGCTCACTATCCATTCGTCGTTACCTGATCAACTCGTTCTGCCAATGGAAGCTTTGAAGGAGGAAAACCTAAAAGCTGAAACCATGCACGTGCCGACAAGCACCTAGAGCGAAGGCCTGATGGCCTGCACTATTTCGCAGAGCGCATATGGGTTCCTTATTCGGGGGACTACGGGAGCTTGTTCTTGATGAGGCTCATAAGTCCCGGTATTCTATTCATCCTGGTTCGGATAAGTTGTACCAAGATCTAAAGGTGCTTTACTGGTGGCAAACATGAGGTCGGACAATAGCCTCATACGTGAGCAAATGCTTGACCTGTGCTAAGGTCAAAGTGGAATACCAGAAACCGTCGGGTCTCCTGCAACAACCTGAAATTCCGGAATGGAAATGGGAACGGATTACTATGGATTTTGTCACACAACTTCCTAAATCACCAAGCGGGGAACGACAAGATATGGGTGATTGTCGATCGGTTAAACGAAATCAGCCATTTTTCTTGCTATTAAGGAAACCGACACCATGGATCGTTTGGCTCGTCTCTACTTGAAAGAAGTTGTTTCTAAGCACGGGGTACTGTTTCTATTATCTCGGATCGTGACTCCATTTTACTTTCTCACTTCTGGAAGTCTTTGCACAAGGCTTTGGGTACCCAACTAGACATGAGTAGGCTTACCATCCACAGACTGACGGTCAGAGTGAGCGTTACGATTCAAACATTAGAAGACATGCTGCGGGCATGTGTGATCGATTTTGGCAAGGGTTGGGAAGCTCATCTGCCGTTGGTAGAATTCTCGTACAATAACAGTTATCACACGAGCATCAAGGCTGCTCCGTTCGAGGCACTGTACGGACGGAAATGCCGTTCTCCTCTTTGTTGGGCAGAAGTGGGTGAGAGTCAACTCACTGGGCCTGAACTAGTGTACGAAACTTCGGAAAAGATCGTACAGATTCGAAATCGGTTGGCGGCGGCACGGGACCGGCAAAAGAGTTATGCTGATCAGCGTCGCAAACCACTAGAGTTCCAAGTCAATGACAAGGTACTTCTAAAAGTCTCACCGTGGAAGGGCGTCATACGTTTTGGAAAGCGTGGCAAACTCCATCCGCGATATGTCGGCCCATTTACGATCCTGGAACGGATTGGGCCGGTGGCATATCGACTTGATCTACCGACGGAGCTCGGTAACGTACATAACGTCTTTCACGTGTCAAACTTGAAGAAGTGTCTGGCTGACGAGTCTCTCATCGTTCCACTAGAAGAGATCAAGGTTGATGATCGTCTTCGGATTGTGGAAGAACCTGTGGAGATCCTTGATTACAAGATTCGTAGCCTACGTCACAGCAAGATTCGTATCGTTAAGGTTCGGTGGAACTCGAACCGGGGACCGGAATATACATGGGAACGGGAGGATCAGATGAAGTCTAAGTATCCTCATCTCTTTCCTAAGGAAGCGTTCGAGTCGAGACATGTCCCTTCGGCAGCTGAATGAATCTCGGGTCGAGATTCCTTTTAACGTGGGGATGATGTGACAACTCGGGTAAATCTCTCTCTTGATTTCTACTCTCTATTGATTTCTGTCTGTTTGTTATTCCCTTCGTTGTTTCCTTTTGTTACTTGTACAAATTTTCGGGACGAAAATTCTTTTAACGTGGGGATGATGTGACACCTGGCAAATTCGGGTTAACAACGTTGTCTAGATGAAAGTCTACCTTAGCGAGTCACGCGTATTTTGTACTTAACTGGGTTAGTTAAGTCGGGTTATGGTTCGGGAACTATTACTTAGTTTAGAAGATCGTTGGATGTTGGTCTAGAGGTTCATTAGATGTCGGTCCTTAACCAAGTGTACAAACGGTGACGATTTGTAGGATCGTCAGGGCATACGGAACGTACGAGTCTCGAGTCCCGGGAATTGGTGAACGAGTGTAAATATGTGTATTTACTTGTGTTATGTGTTTACAATCATTATATGACTTGTCGGTACATGAATATGCATTAACATATGTTAAAACGGGGTTTAAACGCGCAAAACACACAAGACCAAACCCTATAGGCGAGTAGGAGGCCTACTCCCCTATAGGGGAGGCGAGTAGGGAGCCCCTTAAGGGCGAGTAGCCCTACTCGTGTATACCTAAGGGCGATTAGGCCCTATTCACTAGAACCTTCAGGCGATTACAAGCCCTAATCGCCTGAACTGCTGCACAATCGCATGTAACGTGCTGGAACGACTAGGAACGCCTATAAATACAACACTTAACCTCCTAAACTCCCTAATATCAACCCTAGTCGTCCCATAACCGCCCCAAACACTTAAACAACCTCTGGAAGGCGATTTTGATCAAAACACAAGGTTTCAAGGTCTAACCATCAATCTTTTACAATTCCAAGGTTTGATTCTCATCCATAACACTTTGTAAATGTTTTTAATAAATCCCTAATGGTCCAGACCTGTTCATAAACGAAAAAGCTTTCTGAAAATCGTCAATAAGGGTTGTTAAACGGATTATAACTAATTAACATGCGTTATGGGTATGTATGATTAGAAAGATAGGATTTTTATGGATCTTGATGATGTTTTTGATGTATTGTCATGCTAGGTCAGAATTAATATTATGAGTATGATGATAGAAAACTCAGTAATCGGATAATAGGGTTATGATTACATGCGTTAATTGATGTTGCATGCTATGTGAATAGTGTTTGGATTGTTTTGGGTTGCATGCAGGACTGATTATACGAGGTTGAACGAAGGGTTTTGGGTTAAACATGTTTAGGATAGTGTTTGGGATGATATTGGGTAGTTACACACGTTCTGGATCTGATTTGGAGCATTAAACGCGCGAAAAAACCGGAACAGCATGGTTACAGGCGAGTAGCAATGCTAATCGCCTATAACTCATGCGAGTACAAGGCTAATCGCCAATATATAGGCGAGTAGAAGCCTATTCACTAGTAAGTTCACGCGAGTAGCCCTAATCACTAGTAAGTTCATGCGAGTAGCCCTAATCACTAGTAAGTTCAGGGGAATAGCCCCTATTCGCATGAAGTAAAGGGGAGTAGCCCCTACTCGCCTATAGTAGGGGCGAATAGGGTTTCTATTCACTAGTTGACTTTCCTAATCACTAGTTGACTTTTCCTAATCGCGTGTACTGCTGCTGTAAGTGTAAATTAGCATTCCGAGACCCGATTTAACATGTAGTAACATGCTAGGAACCCCGTAACATGTCTAATAACTTGGTAACATATATTTGGATGTATTTCGGTGATACGTGAACTATGTGCTATAACTTGTTGTGTGTTAACGTATGTTAAGTATACTTGCGTTATTGTATGTTTTGGAGCGTAAACATAACACGGGGAGTCTCGGGTCACCAATGGGATGTCGAGTCTTGTACTTTGGGTCGGTTAAACAGTCACGGTGTTTTCAAACAAACTTGGTTATGGTCTGGACATCTAGGGACTAATTAACCTGCGGGTTATTAGTCTAAGTACTTGTAACTGTCGTATGTTAGGTCGCCACTGTACGGACTAACATAGCAGCTAAGTTTACTCGGGATTAGGAGTAAAGCAACTTAAGGTGAGTTTACGGCCCCTCTTTTAAACTGGTTTTATACTTTCGGGGGAGAAAACATGTGTTAAAACGATTGTTTGGTAAATTCTGTCATACTATGGGTTCTAACGTATACTACACGATCTTTGGAAGTCCCGGGGGGAACCATGAATGTGCGGGTTTGCACAACGGGAAATGTGAATAGCGCTATTGGGAGTGACCAACCCCGCTCGTCGGCTTGGAGGCCGGGCGAGTGCATATTGTCTCAAACAGGAACAACAGGAACATTTGGAACTATTCGGGCACAAAACTGGTATTCGAGTTAGTAATGGTTTTCCAATCGTGGTAGTAACAAAACGTACGCCTAGCTAGCGTATACTGGTTTTCTAATTGTTATAGTATGGACAGGTGAACTTGGTACTTGAACTGCAAACCTGTAAACTCACCAGCATTTTTGTGCTGACGTAAACTTTTACATGTTTTCTCAGGTCGCTAAGGTAGCACAAATGGAACTAGGGCGCACACGTCTGCACGGCGTCTAGATAGAGTTGCATGATTTCATAAACATTGAATTTTGGTTATTTATGTTGAACTTTATTTTGAATAAGCTTCCGCTGTAAACGGGATTTTTTAAAACATTGTTTTGGTATTGCATTAATTACATTTAGACTTGTTTATTGTGATCGTTGGTTTGGATCCTGGTTTGTCATGCGCCTCGCGGTAAAACTCCGCAAGTGGATTTTGAGGGTGTGACAGTTTAAATGTCTTTAATTTTAAAAACCCAATTTTTTTTTCAGTTTTTTATTTTGAATGTTTAAAAATAAAGTAATGCAAATGAAAATAGGCGTATTAAATTTGATGAAAAAAATTCAAATTTAACTTTGTTTATAAATCTATTTATACTTTAAAAATAGTAATGTGACAAATACAAAATTAAGCATTTTTTTTTGTGTTTAAATGTCTTTAATTTTAAAAACCGGATTTTTTTTAAAATTTTATTTTGAATGTTTGAAAATAAAGTAATTCAAATGAAAATAGGCGTATTAATTGTGATGATAAAAAATTCAAATTTAACTTTGTTTATAAATGTATTTATATTTATATATGATTAACAATTTTGTGTTTAAAGGTTATTAATGAAATGGTAATCATAATTATTAACATTAGATATTTCCAATATTGTGTAAATCATGATAAATGCTAATTATACGCTAAAAATAGTAATGTGACAAATAAAAGAATTAAGCATTTATTTTGTGTTTAAATGTCTTTAATTTTAAAAACCGGATTTTTTTTTAAAAATTTTATTTTGAATGTTTAAAAATAAAGTAATTCAAATGAAAATAGGCGTATTAATTGTGATGAAAAAAATTCAAATTTAACTTTGTTTATAAATGTATTTATATTTATATATGATTAACAATTTTGTGTTTAAAGGTTATTAATGAAATGGTAATCATAATTATTAACATTAGATGTTTCCAATATTGTTTAAATCATGATAAATGCTAATTATAGGCTAAAAATAGTAATGTGACAAATAAAAGAATTAAGCATTTATTTTGTGTTTAAATGTCTTTAATTTTAAAAACCGGATTTTTTTTTAAAAATTTTATTTTGAATGTTTAAAAATAAAGTAATTCAAATGAAAATAGGCGTATTAATTGTGATGAAAAAAATTCAAATTTAACTTTGTTTATAAATGTATTTATATTTATATATGAATAATAATTTTGTGTTTAAATGTTATTAATTAAATGGTAATTATAATTATTAACATTAAATTTTTCCAATATTGTGTAAATCATGATAAATGCTAATTATACGCTAAAAATAGTAATGTGACAAATCAAACACTTAAGCATTTATTTTATGTTTAAATGTCTTTAATTTTAAAAACCGGATTTTTTTTAAAATTTTATTTTGAATGTTTGAAAATAAAGTAATTCAAATGAAAATATGCGTATTAATTGTGATGAAAAAAATTCAAATTTAACTTTGTTTATAAATGTATTTATATTTATATATGATTAACAATTTTGTGTTTAAAGGTTATTAATGAAATGGTAATCATAATTATTAACATTAGATGTTTCCAATATTGTGTAAATCATGATAAATGCTAATTATAGGCTAAAAATAGTAATGTGACAAATAAAAGAATTAAGCATTTATTTTGTGTTTAAATGTCTTTAATTTTAAAAACCGGATTTTTTTTAAAAATTTTATTTTGAATGTTTAAAAATAAAGTAATTCAAATGAAAATAGGCGTATCAATTGAGATGAAAAAATGTTAAATTTGAATTTATATGATTAATAAATGATTAATATTTATATATTTATATATGATTAATAAGTTTGTGCTTAAATGTTATTAATGAAATGGTAATTATTATTAACATTAGATGTATCCAATATTGGGTAAATGATGATAAATGCTAACTATACGCTAAAAATTGTAATGTGACAAATCAAACAATTAAGCATTTATTTTATGTTTAAATGCCTTTTATTTTAAAAACCGAATTTTTTTAAATTTTGATTTTGAATGTTTGAAAATAAAGTAATTCAAATGAAAATCGACGTATTAATTGTGATGAAAAAAATGAACTTTAACTTTGTTTATAAATATATTTATATTTATATATGATTAATAATTTTGTGTTTAAAAGTTATTAATGAAATGGTAATCATAATTATTAACATTAGATGTTTCCAATATCGTGTAAATCATGATAAATGCTAATTATACGCTAAAAATAGAAATTTGACAAATAAAACCATTAAGCTTTTTATTTTGTGTTTAAATGTCTTTAATTTTAAAAACCTGATTTTTT
Organism: Ambrosia x helenae; assembly: GCA_030844895.1. Classification (NCBI taxonomy): domain Eukaryota; kingdom Viridiplantae; phylum Streptophyta; class Magnoliopsida; order Asterales; family Asteraceae; genus Ambrosia; species Ambrosia x helenae. The sequence goes on from CM061226.1 coordinate 21,585,056, forward strand.
AAAATTTTTTTATTTTTATTTTAAATGTTTAAAAATAAAGTAATTCAAATGAAAATAAGCGTATTAATTGTGATGAAAAAATTCAAATTTAACTTTGTTTATAAATGTATTTATATTTATATATGATTAATAAGTTTGTGTTTAAATGTTATTAATGAAATGGTAATTATTATTAACATTAGATGTATCCAATATTGTGTAAATCATGATAAACGCAAACTATATGCTAAAAATAGTAATATGACAAATCAAACAATTAAGCATTTATTTTATGTTTAAATGTTTTTAATTTTAAAAACCAGATTTTTTTTTAAATTTTGATTTTGAATGTTTAAAAATAAAGTAATTCAAATGAAAATAGACGTATTAATTATGCTGAAAAAATTCAAATTTAACTTTGTTTATAAATGTATTTATATTTATATATGATTAATAATTTTGTGTTTAAAGGTTATTAGTGAAATGGTAATAATAATTATTAATATTAGATGATTTCAATATCGTGTAAATCATGATGAATTCTAATTATACGCTAAAAATAGTAATGTGACAAATCAAACAATTAAGCATTTATTCTGTGTTTAAATGTCTTTAATTTTAAAAACTAGATTTTTTTTAAATTTGGATTTTGAATGTTTGAAAATAAATAAATTCAAATGAAAATAGGCGTATTAATTGTGATAAAAAAAAATTCAAATTTAACTTTGTTTATAAATGTATTTATATTTATATATGATTAATAATTTTATGTTTAAAGGTTATTAATGAAATGGTAATCATAATTATTAACATTAGATGTTTCCAATATTGTGTAAATCATGATAAATGCTAATTATACGCTAAAAATAGTAATGTGACAAATAAACAATTAAGCTTTTATTTTGTGTTTAAATGTCTTTTATTTTAAAAACCCGATTTTTTTAAATTTTTTTATTTTGAATGTTTAAAAATAAAGTAATTCAAATGAAAATAAGCGTATTAATTGTGATGAAAAAAATTCAAATTTAACTTTGTTTATAAATGTATTTATATTTATATATGATTAATAAGTTTGTGCTTAAATGTTATTAATGAAATGGTAATTATTATTAACATTAGATGTATCCAATATTGTGTAAATGATGATAAATGCTAACTATACGCTAAAAATAGTAATGTGACAAATCAAACAATTAAGCATTTATTTTATGTTTAAATGCCTTTTATTTTAAAAACCGGATTTTTTTAAATTTTGATTTTGAATGTTTGAAAATAAAGTAATTCAAATGAAAATCGACGTATTAATTGTGATGAAAAAAAATGAACTTTAACTTTGTTTATAAATATATTTATATTTATATATGATTAATAATTTTGTGTTTAAAAGTTATTAATGAAATGGTAACCATAATTGTTAACATTAGATGTTTCCAATATTGTGTAAATCATGGTAAATGCTAATTATATGCTAAAAATAGAAATGTTACAAATCAAACAATTAAGAATTTATTTTGTGTTTAAATGTCTTTAATTTTAAAAACCCAATTTTTTTTTCAGTTTTTTATTTTGAATGTTTAAAAATAAAGTAATGCAAATGAAAATAGGCGTATTAAATTTGATGAAAAAAATTCAAATTTAACTTTGTTTATAAATCTATTTATACTCTAAAAATAGTAATGTGACAAATACAAAATTAAGCATTTTTTTTGTGTTTAAATGTCTTTAATTTTAAAAACCGGATTTTTTTTAAAATTTTATTTTGAATGTTTGAAAATAAAGTAATTCAAATGAAAATAGGCGTATTAATTGTGATGATAAAAAAATTCAAATTTAACTTTGTTTATAAATGTATTTATATTTATATATGATTAACAATTTTGTGTTTAAAGGTTATTAATGAAATGGTAATCATAATTATTAACATTAGATGTTTCCAATATTGTGTAAATCATGATAAATGCTAATTATAGGCTAAAAATAGTAATGTGACAAATAAAAGAATTAAGCATTTATTTTGTGTTTAAATGTCTTTAATTTTAAAAACCGGATTTTTTTTTAAAAATTTTATTTTGAATGTTTAAAAATAAAGTAATTCAAATGAAAATAGGCGTATTAATTGTGATGAAAAAAATTCAAATTTAACTTTGTTTATAAATGTATTTATATTTATATATGAATAATAATTTTGTGTTTAAATGTTATTAATTAAATGGTAATTATAATTATTAACATTAAATTTTTCCAATATTGTGTAAATCATGATAAATGCTAATTATACGCTAAAAATAGTAATGTGACAAATCAAACACTTAAGCATTTATTTTATGTTTAAATGTCTTTAATTTTAAAAACCGGATTTTTTTTAAAATTTTATTTTGAATGTTTGAAAATAAAGTAATTCAAATGAAAATATGCGTATTAATTGTGATGAAAAAAATTCAAATTTAACTTTGTTTATAAATGTATTTATATTTATATATGATTAACAATTTTGTGTTTAAAGGTTATTAATGAAATGGTAATCATAATTATTAACATTAGATGTTTCCAATATTGTGTAAATCATGATAAATGCTAATTATAGGCTAAAAATAGTAATGTGACAAATAAAAGAATTAAGCATTTATTTTGTGTTTAAATGTTTTTAATTTTAAAAACCGGATTTTTTTTTAAAAATTTTATTTTGAATGTTTAAAAATAAAGTAATTCAAATGAAAATAGGCGTATCAATTGAGATGAAAAAATGTTAAATTTGAATTTATATGATTAATAAATGATTAATATTTATATATTTATATATGATTAATAAGTTTGTGCTTAAATGTTATTAATGAAATGGTAATTATTATTAACATTAGATGTATCCAATATTGGGTAAATGATGATAAATGCTAACTATACGCTAAAAATTGTAATGTGACAAATCAAACAATTAAGCATTTATTTTATGTTTAAATGCCTTTTATTTTAAAAACCGAATTTTTTTAAATTTTGATTTTGAATGTTTGAAAATAAAGTAATTCAAATGAAAATCGACGTATTAATTGTGATGAAAAAAAATGAACTTTAACTTTGTTTATAAATATATTTATATTTATATATGATTAATAATTTTGTGTTTAAAAGTTATTAATGAAATGGTAATCATAATTATTAACATTAGATGTTTCCAATATCGTGTAAATCATGATAAATGCTAATTATACGCTAAAAATAGAAATTTGACAAATAAAACCATTAAGCTTTTATTTTGTGTTTAAATGTCTTTAATTTTAAAAACCTGATTTTTAAAATTTTTTTATTTTTATTTTAAATGTTTAAAAATAAAGTAATTCAAATGAAAATAAGCGTATTAATTGTGATGAAAAAATTCAAATTTAACTTTGTTTATAAATGTATTTATATTTATATATGATTAATAAGTTTGTGTTTAAATGTTATTAATGAAATGGTAATTATTATTAACATTAGATGTATCCAATATTGTGTAAATCATGATAAACGCAAACTATATGCTAAAAATAGTAATATGACAAATCAAACAATTAAGCATTTATTTTATGTTTAAATGTTTTTAATTTTAAAAACCAGATTTTTTTTAAATTTTGATTTTGAATGTTTAAAAATAAAGTAATTCAAATGAAAATAGACGTATTAATTATGCTGAAAAAATTCAAATTTAACTTTGTTTATAAATGTATTTATATTTATATATGATTAATAATTTTGTGTTTAAAGGTTATTAGTGAAATGGTAATAATAATTATTAATATTAGATGATTTCAATATCGTGTAAATCATGATGAATTCTAATTATACGCTAAAAATAGTAATGTGACAAATCAAACAATTAAGCATTTATTCTGTGTTTAAATGTCTTTAATTTTAAAAACTAGATTTTTTTTAAATTTGGATTTTGAATGTTTGAAAATAAATAAATTCAAATGAAAATAGGCGTATTAATTGTGATAAAAAAAAATTCAAATTTAACTTTGTTTATAAATGTATTTATATTTATATATGATTAATAATTTTATGTTTAAAGGTTATTAATGAAATGGTAATCATAGTTATTAACATTAGATGTTTCCAATATTGTGTAAATCATGATAAATGCTAATTATACGCTAAAAATAGTAATGTGACAAATAAACAATTAAGCTTTTATTTTGTGTTTAAATGTCTTTTATTTTAAAAACCCGATTTTTTTTAAATTTTTTTATTTTGAATGTTTAAAAATAAAGTAATTCAAATGAAAATAAGCGTATTAATTGTGATGAAAAAAATTCAAATTTAACTTTGTTTATAAATGTATTTATATTTATATATGATTAATAAGTTTGTGCTTAAATGTTATTAATGAAATGGTAATTATTATTAACATTAGATGTATCCAATATTGTGTAAATGATGATAAATGCTAACTATACGCTAAAAATAGTAATGTGACAAATCAAACAATTAAGCATTTATTTTATGTTTAAATGCCTTTTATTTTAAAAACCGGATTTTTTTAAATTTTGATTTTGAATGTTTGAAAATAAAGTAATTCAAATGAAAATCGACGTATTAATTGTGATGAAAAAAAATGAACTTTAACTTTGTTTATAAATATATTTATATTTATATATGATTAATAATTTTGTGTTTAAAAGTTATTAATGAAATGGTAACCATAATTGTTAACATTAGATGTTTCCAATATTGTGTAAATCATGGTAAATGCTAATTATATGCTAAAAATAGAAATGTTACAAATCAAACAATTAAGAATTTATTTTGTGTTTAAATGTCTTTAATTTTAAAAACCCAATTTTTTTTCAGTTTTTTATTTTGAATGTTTAAAAATAAAGTAATGCAAATGAAAATAGGCGTATTAAATTTGATGAAAAAAATTCAAATTTAACTTTGTTTATAAATCTATTTATACTCTAAAAATAGTAATGTGACAAATACAAAATTAAGCATTTTTTTTGTGTTTAAATGTCTTTAATTTTAAAAACCGGATTTTTTTTAAAATTTTATTTTGAATGTTTGAAAATAAAGTAATTCAAATGAAAATAGGCGTATTAATTGTGATGATAAAAAAATTCAAATTTAACTTTGTTTATAAATGTATTTATATTTATATATGATTAACAATTTTGTGTTTAAAGGTTATTAATGAAATGGTAATCATAATTATTAACATTAGATGTTTCCAATATTGTGTAAATCATGATAAATGCTAATTATAGGCTAAAAATAGTAATGTGACAAATAAAAGAATTAAGCATTTATTTTGTGTTTAAATGTCTTTAATTTTAAAAACCGGATTTTTTTTAAAAAATTTTATTTTGAATGTTTAAAAATAAAGTAATTCAAATGAAAATAGGCGTATTAATTGTGATGAAAAAAAATTCAAATTTAACTTTGTTTATAAATGTATTTATATTTATATATGAATAATAATTTTGTGTTTAAATGTTATTAATTAAATGGTAATTATAATTATTAACATTAAATTTTTCCAATATTGTGTAAATCATGATAAATGCTAATTATACGCTAAAAATAGTAATGTGACAAATCAAACACTTAAGAATTTATTTTATGTTTAAATGTCTTTAATTTTAAAAACCGGATTTTTTTTAAAATTTTATTTTGAATGTTTGAAAATAAAGTAATTCAAATGAAAATATGTGTATTAATTGTGATGAAAAAAATTCAAATTTAACTTTGTTTATAAATGTATTTATATTTATATATGATTAACAATTTTGTGTTTAAAGGTTATTAATGAAATGGTAATCATAATTATTAACATTAGATGTTTCCAATATTGTGTAAATCATGATAAATGCTAATTATAGGCTAAAAATAGTAATGTGACAAATAAAATAATTAAGCATTTATTTTGTGTTTAAATGTCTTTAATTTTAAAAACCGGATTTTTTTTTAAAAAATTTTATTTTGAATGTTTAAAAATAAAGTAATTCAAATGAAAATAGGCGTATCAATTGAGATGAAAAAAATGTTAAATTTGAATTTATATGATTAATAAATGATTAATATTTATATATTTATATATGATTAATAAGTTTGTGCTTAAATGTTATTAATGAAATGGTAATTATTATTAACATTAGATGTATCCAATATTGTGTAAATGATGATAAATGCAAACTATACGCTAAAAATTGTAATGTGACAAATCAAACAATTAAGCATTTATTTTATGTTTAAATGCCTTTTATTTTAAAAACCGAATTTTTTTAAATTTTGATTTTGAATGTTTGAAAATAAAGTAATTCAAATGAAAATCGACGTATTAATTGTGATGAAAAAAAATGAACTTTAACTTTGTTTATAAATATATTTATATTTATATATGATTAATAATTTTGTGTTTAAAAGTTATTAATGAAATGGTAATCATAATTATTAACATTAGATGTTTCCAATATTGTGTAAATCATGATAAATGCTAATTATACGCTAAAAATAGTAATTTGACAAATAAAACCATTAAGCTTTTATTTTGTGTTTAAATGTCTTTAATTTTAAAAACCTGATTTTTTTAAATTTTTTTATTTTTATTTTGAATGTTTAAAAATAAAGTAATTCAAATGAAAATAAGCGTATTAATTGTGATGAAAAAATTCAAATTTAACTTTGTTTATAAATGTATTTATATTTATATATGATTAATAAGTTTGTGTTTAAATGTTATTAATGAAATGGTAATTATTATTAACATTAGATGTATCCAATATTGTGTAAATCATGATAAATGCAAACTATATGCTAAAAATAGTAATATGACAAATCAAACAATTAAGCATTTATTTTATGTTTAAATGTTTTTAATTTTAAAAACCAGATTTTTTTTTTAAATTTTGATTTTGAATGTTTAAAAATAAAGTAATTCAAATGAAAATAGACGTATTAATTATGCTGAAAAAATTCAAATTTAACTTTGTTTATAAATGTATTTATATTTATATATGATTAATAATTTTGTGTTTAAAGGTTATTAGTGAAATGGTAATAATAATTATTAACATTAGATGATTTCAATATCGTGTAAATCATGACGAATTCTAATTATACGCTAAAAATAGTAATGTGACAAATCAAACAATTAAGCATTTTTTCTGTGTTTAAATGTCTTTAATTTTAAAAACTAGATTTTTTTAAATTTGGATTTTGAATGTTTGAAAATAAATAAATTCAAATGAAAATAGGCGTATTAATTGTGATAAAAAAATTCAAATTTAACTTTGTTTATAAATGTATTTATATTTATATATGATTAATAATTTTATGTTTAAAGGTTATTAATGAAATGGTAATCATAATTATTAACATTAGATGTTTCCAATATTGTGTAAATCATGATAAATGCTAATTATACGCTAAAAATAGTAATGTGACAAATAAACAATTAAGCTTTTATTTTGTGTTTAAATGTCTTTTATTTTAAAAACCCGATTTTTTTAAATTTTTTTATTTTGAATGTTTAAAAATAAAGTAATTCAAATGAAAATAAGCGTATTAATTGTGATGAAAAAAATTCAAATTTAACTTTGTTTATAAATGTATTTATATTTATATATGATTAATAAGTTTGTGCTTAAATGTTATTAATGAAATGGTAATTATTATTAACATTAGATGTATCCAATATTGTGTAAATGATGATAAATGCTAACTATACGCTAAAAATAGTAATGTGACAAATCAAACAATTAAGCATTTATTTTATGTTTAAATGCCTTTTATTTTAAAAACCGGATTTTTTTAAATTTTGATTTTGAATGTTTGAAAATAAAGTAATTCAAATGAAAATCGACGTATTAATTGTGATGAAAAAAAATGAACTTTAACTTTGTTTATAAATATATTTATATTTATATATGATTAATAATTTTGTGTTTAAAAGTTATTAATGAAATGGTAACCATAATTGTTAACATTAGATGTTTCCAATATTGTGTAAATCATGGTAAATGCTAATTATATGCTAAAAATAGAAATGTGACAAATCAAACAATTAAGAATTTATTTTGTGTTTAAATGTCTTTAATTTTAAAAACCCAATTTTTTTTTTAGTTTTTTATTTTGAATGTTTAAAAATAAAGTAATGCAAATGAAAATAGGCGTATTAAATTTGATGAAAAAAATTCAAATTTAACTTTGTTTATAAATCTATTTATACTCTAAAAATAGTAATGTGACAAATACAAAATTAAGCATTTTTTTTTTGTGTTTAAATGTCTTTAATTTTAAAAACCGGATTTTTTTTAAAATTTTATTTTGAATGTTTGAAAATAAAGTAATTCAAATGAAAATAGGCGTATTAATTGTGATGATAAAAAAATTCAAATTTAACTTTGTTTATAAATGTATTTATATTTATATATGATTAACAATTTTGTGTTTAAAGGTTATTAATGAAATGGTAATCATAATTATTAACATTAGATGTTTCCAATATTGTGTAAATCATGATAAATGCTAATTATAGGCTAAAAATAGTAATGTGACAAATAAAAGAATTAAGCATTTATTTTGTGTTTAAATGTCTTTAATTTTAAAAACCGGATTTTTTTTAAAAAATTTTATTTTGAATGTTTAAAAATAAAGTAATTCAAATGAAAATAGGCGTATTAATTGTGATGAAAAAAATTCAAATTTAACTTTGTTTATAAATGTATTTATATTTATATATGAATAATAATTTTGTGTTTAAATGTTATTAATTAAATGGTAATTATAATTATTAACATTAAATTTTTCCAATATTGTGTAAATCATGATAAATGCTAATTATACGCTAAAAATAGTAATGTGACAAATCAAACACTTAAGCATTTATTTTATGTTTAAATGTCTTTAATTTTAAAAACCGGATTTTTTTTAAAATTTTATTTTGAATGTTTGAAAATAAAGTAATTCAAATGAAAATATGCGTATTAATTGTGATGAAAAAAATTCAAATTTAACTTTGTTTATAAATGTATTTATATTTATATATGATTAACAATTTTGTGTTTAAAGGTTATTAATGAAATGGTAATCATAATTATTAACATTAGATGTTTCCAATATTGTGTAAATCATGATAAATGTTAATTATAGGCTAAAAATAGTAATGTGACAAATAAAATAATTAAGCATTTATTTTGTGTTTAAATGTCTTTAATTTTAAAAACCGGATTTTTTTTTTAAAAATTTTATTTTGAATGTTTAAAAATAAAGTAATTCAAATGAAAATAGGCGTATCAATTGAGATGAAAAAATGTTAAATTTGAATTTATATGATTAATAAATGATTAATATTTATATATTTATATATGATTAATAAGTTTGTGCTTAAATGTTATTAATGAAATGGTAATTATTATTAACATTAGATGTATCCAATATTGTGTAAATGATGATAAATGCTAACTATACGCTAAAAATTGTAATGTGACAAATCAAACAATTAAGCATTTATTTTATGTTTAAATGCCTTTTATTTTAAAAACCGAATTTTTTTAAATTTTGATTTTGAATGTTTGAAAATAAAGTAATTCAAATGAAAATCGACGTATTAATTGTGATGAAAAAAAATGAACTTTAACTTTGTTTATAAATATATTTATATTTATATATGATTAATAATTTTGTGTTTAAAAGTTATTAATGAAATGGTAATCATAATTATTAACATTAGATGTTTCCAATATTGTGTAAATCATGATAAATGCTAATTATACGCTAAAAATAGTAATTTGACAAATAAAACCATTAAGCTTTTATTTTGTGTTTAAATGTCTTTAATTTTAAAAACCTGATTTTTTTAAATTTTTTTATTTTTATTTTGAATGTTTAAAAATAAAGTAATTTAAATGAAAATAAGCGTATTAATTGTGATGAAAAAATTTAAATTTAACTTTGTTTATAAATGTATTTATATTTATATATGATTAATAAGTTTGTGTTTAAATGTTATTAATGAAATGGTAATTATTATTAACATTAGATGTATCCAATATTGTGTAAATCATGATAAATGCAAACTATATGCTAAAAATAGTAATATGACAAATCAAACAATTAAGCATTTATTTTATGTTTAAATGTTTTTAATTTTAAAAACCAGATTTTTTTTAAATTTTGATTTTGAATGTTTAAAAATAAAGTAATTCAAATGAAAATAGACGTATTAATTATGCTGAAAAAATTCAAATTTAACTTTGTTTATAAATGTATTTATATTTATATATGATTAATAATTTTGTGTTTAAAGGTTATTAGTGAAATGGTAATAATAATTATTAACATTAGATGATTTCAATATCGTGTAAATCATGACGAATTCTAATTATACGCTAAAAATAGTAATGTGACTGTCACACCCCGACTTTTCCCTCGTCGGTTGCGACGTTTGGTGCCTTTGCCAGCGCAGCGGAAAGTTGCATCTAAGACTCTTATTTCCTGAACGCCAATTCTAACCCTCCAGGATCCCCGATCCCAAGACGTCGCCCACTCCAACCGTGCCGTTACCAAAGTTTAAACCTGAAAGACATGCTTAAAAAAGTCAACATAAAGCTGGTGAGTTCATAAGTTTGCGAAACCAAAAGTTAAGTTTAATCCAAAAATCATTTAAACCCGAAATCTAAGTAGTCCAAATCTAGGAACTAGTTGCGTAACCCCAAACCAGGGAATAAAGTTATGTTATACCAAACCAGGAAATAAAGTTTTACGAAAACATTTCCATAAGTTTTGAAAGCCATCATGTTATCACTATGTTAGAAATGATAGCGTTAGCTAGACGCATGAATAATACCACTACGACCGGAAACCATTACAGACAACGATATATGATTTTGCCCGAAATGATTAAGCTTATGACCGAGACAATATGCACCCGCCCGGCTCCCAGCCGACGGGTGGGGTCTGTCAGTCCCAATAGATCTATCCACATTTCCCCCGTTATGCTATCCAGCATATTCATGGTTTCCCCGGGACTTTACGTATCGTATAGCACAAATGAATTTAACACTAGTATAACATGATAATTTATGAAATATGTATAAAGCATGTGTCTCCCCCGAAATATAAAAACGTAAAGTGGGGCCGTGAAACTCACGCAACCCATTTGATTTCCCATGTACGATTTTTCAAAGTGTTTGAATTGTTAAACTTTTCCCAAAACTTGATCACTTTAATTTCATCAGATTTTCATAAAAGAAGCATGTCTTCCCCCCGAAAGCATTTATAAAACGATAAAAAGTGGGGTCATGAACTCACCTTAATTTCCATGCTAAGCTAGCAAACAAGCCTGAAACCTCGACCGACTTCCTCGTGCCCTAATTACCAACAAAGGACACCTTAACCGTCTATCACACATAAGCCTAGCTTATTAACCGCTTACAAGATAGTCTACTCGACTGTCTAGACTCGTGTGTACCAACACGAGTCTAAATACGTTTCAACTCGACGAACCGACAATGACTTATCTTAATTCACGAGTTACATACAACATAGTACCCAAGTTTCACACTTGTCACTATTCGTGTGTAAACCTTGTTGGACTATAACCCCGAAACGTATAACTATCCTGAGCCGAAGATCGTCTCGTAAATCATTTTAGAAAATACTCTTTGAGGAAAAACAAATTTAGTTATTAAAACCGATTAATAACATTTGTTACTTTTTCTCAAATATCGCTTGAAAATCATCTTCACTGTTATAAATAATTAGTCTCTGAAAACACCTCGATTTTGTATATAATAATGCATTTGTCCAAAACACTAAAGGGAATTTATTTATAGAAATAGCAGTTCGTTACGCTTTGATTTTATAAAAATTTGGGCAGAGTTTCCTCTGTTTTTGTACAAACCAGACAACACCCGTTGTCTACAATTTTCCCCAAAATCAACTTTCAAACACAATTCATCAAGTCCTTTTATTCACATTTCCGATTCACGGGACTATACGTTTCGTCACCATGTATACTTACTTATATATATAGCAATATATATATAAATATAAAATATAGTCCGACAATATAGTCCAATGTTATTTAGTCCGATGTTCAATATCATAAGTCACGTTAAATTAACCATTTACCAAGTCGTTCGATATATAATGTAGTTACCGTTTATTATTATTATTCGGTCCGTTCGCGAGTTAAAACTATTCATCCATATCAATATATTTATAAATATATATAATATATATAAATGCTAATAAATACGAATTTAAAGTATACCGAATCACACGCGCGTAATCCGAAACCGCCTCGAACTATGTAGACCGGAACGTTTGACAGATCTGGCCCGCTAACCAGGTTTGACCAAACCGTTGACTCGTAACCCGGACCCGAATCTAACCAAAATCAACCCGACTAAAACCGGACCTGTGACTCGAACCCAAAACCATAGCCACACTCGGATCTGACCAACCTGTGGACCACACTACAGCCACCACCGGACCACCACCTGCTCCAAACCCAACCGAGACCATAACATGAACTGGAACGTGACCCGACCTGGACCAAAAGAAACTCGTACCAGACCCAGATCTGACCTGGACCGGAAACGCATCAAAGCAGCTCAAACCCCAAATAAAACATAATCGGTTGTCAGGCCGTCGTGAACCACCATGGGCCACCGTCCCCGTTGAGCTCCACCAGTAAACCTTCAGGACCACCATAACCATATGATTCCCGAGCAATAATCACCATCCGACCCTTATTGTGACACAACCACCACTGTCCCAGCCAACATAACCAGCCCTAAATCCCGTCATCAAAACCTCCAGCTCCCACCGGCTTAAACCAACGCCACAACCGGAACAACCCACCACTAAAAATCACAACCATAGCCGACCTGAAATCCAACCCCGAAACACCGTCGTCTGGCAGCCACTACCCACTGGAAAACCATCACTATCATCGGAGACCACTATTAAACCCAACAACACATCATAGCTAAGACTAAGACCTCTAACCCTCGACCTTTCAGGCCAAATACTACCGCGCCGCCACCACTCTGAACCACGAACCACCGCCGGTGACAACCCCACGCGACTCTCCGTCCTCATAGCGGCCATGTCCACCGTCTTTTTCACCCATCGGAAAACCATCCCCCTCGTCAGCCACCATACTCGACTATCGCAACCCATTTTTGGCTTTAAAGCTTCACGCCGCCACCACCTGCAGTCGTGGTGGTCGGCCGGCGATTCACATAAAAGGGAAGATAGGAGGAGCACGAGATGAGGGAGAGTGTGTGTGAGGTCTATGGTTTTAGAGAGAGAGTAGAGAGAGAAATAGAGGGTTACGGCTGCATCCAAATGAAGAAGAAGAAGATTATTGCCCTTTTATACTTAGGGTTAGGGTTAGGTAGGTAGATACCGCGTATCGAACCCGTATTAACGCAAAATGCCTCGGTTTCTATTCTAGGCTCAATAATAAATTATAAAAAGTATTCGGTTTTGTTCGAAATACAAAACCGAGCATGAATATAAATATTTTGATGTCCGACGCGTGTTTTCAGAACACGCGTTTAAATCGCGTTAATTTAACCGGTCGCAGTTTCGATCATAAAAACAGTCAGTAAACTTCCGAAACTTGATAATTAACAATATTTAAAATAAATATTTAATTTTTAATAATAAAAATCACGTCGGTGTAGATCGGAAGTTGCCGGGTGTCACATCCTCCCAATGTTACAGGAATTTTGTCCTCAAAATTTGAGGTAGGATATCATCCAAGAACCAACGGTAATACAACAAAACAGTCAACGAACTTGCCGGTACAAATGGCACGAAATAAAGTTTCAGAACCAACTGGATACAAAGTGTAAACAATAACTTTATCAACAAATACTATTGGCACACCTCAAACGAAGCAACTAGTGCACCAACTTTTCATTACACACCACAAGGCGTGTCTGCATTTAAGGCAATAACAAACACGTTGATGAAAGTGAGACATGTCAATAAAAATCATTCATTATTCCAAGTAGATTGAATATTCACCGCAAGGTGCTGTATCAAATTCCAACAATTCGATTCAACTGAAACGTCGACTTTAAAGAAACTCGTCGACGAAGTATCAAAGGATTCATTGCCCACAATGGCCTGACATGGCAAGACTAGAAGACAAACATTACGAGCAACGTAATGATAAAGCAAATCATTAATGAAACAATTGTTTGATGCGAAGCCCTACAATGGACCTTCACAGATTTAAAGAATCCAAACATACAATAGTTGACACATGTACAAAAATATGTGTCTAATTTGGTGAAAAGAATAAGGAATCAACAAAAATTAAATTCCTTTATGATTGAATGTTGAAGGCCACGAATACAAAAGAAGAGAGATGTAGATCGTACTCAAAAAGATATAACTAGGTTCTACAACATGAACCTTAGAAGTTCAAGAAACGAGATCATCAAGAACTTAAACTGGTTTAAGAAAAGCAAGGTCACAAATGACACGAACATGGGAGAGTCGACAATCACGTCCGTAACAACAAAATAATGAAAAACCCTTATCCATTATTTATATATATAAATATATATACAACAACACATAGGATGCCCTCATGATAGAATTTCTTAGAACTATCAGGTGCCTGTAAATTCGCAATAACGTGACGTCTACGTTATCAAAAATTTTACCTCACCAGATCATCCTATTAACCTCCATCATAAGTTGTATCACGAGCACTCGTCACGTTCATATATTAACACGTATATATATGCAACATAATATAATGTTCGTCGTGTGCGCCACCTTTCCGAGTGCTCTTCCCGTCCGCATTCCAGCTTCACAGCATCATCGGCAAGACGAGGTGCCTCATCAAGACGCCTTCGGCCCAAACCGACCTTGACGACATAGCATACTCCGAACACGGGATGCGAAACCACAGATGCTACAACAATCCCTTTGCCAACTCGTCCAACTAACGTGAAACGTGTGAGCGTCCTAGATACGTCCAAGCTTGAGTCGACAACCATTGGCGATACATATTATATATACTTTACATAAATACACGTTGTATACAAACAAGTAGATTGTTCCTCATACCAAGAAACAATGACTCAGCTAACTCTATGTGAATAACCTCTCTGAAGTCTAAAACGATGACTCGCCAGTCACCAGTGAGGTATGCCTAACCACTGCATGCCAATGTCCTTTCTATATACCACTATAGAAAATACCGACTTCCTATTCACATAAGAAAAATAAATGTTCCTTGCGCCGAAGGAATGTACGCTGAGCTAGTGTGATACACTAACAGTCACGCAACTGATTTGGCAACGGTTGGAATTCCAGTTCCTAGGCGTTCATACTAAATATTGTGTCTTAGAAATTTTGGTCCCAACTTCAAAACAAACTCAGGTTAAAGCCTAGATATCTACCTAGACACCTAGTTCGCTAAAACCTATGGCTCTGATACCAAACTGTCACACCCCGACTTTTCCCTCGTCGGTTGCGACGTTTGGTGCCTTTGCCAGCGCAGCGGAAAGTTGCATCTAAGACTCTTATTTCCTGAACGCCAATTCTAACCCTCCAGGATCCCCGATCCCAAGACGTCGCCCACTCCAACCGTGCCGTTACCAAAGTTTAAACCTGAAAGACATGCTTAAAAAAGTCAACATAAAGCTGGTGAGTTCATAAGTTTGCGAAACCAAAAGTTAAGTTTAATCCAAAAATCATTTAAACCCGAAATCTAAGTAGTCCAAATCTAGGAACTAGTTGCGTAACCCCAAACCAGGGAATAAAGTTATGTTATACCAAACCAGGAAATAAAGTTTTACGAAAACATTTCCATAAGTTTTGAAAGCCATCATGTTATCACTATGTTAGAAATGATAGCGTTAGCTAGACGCATGAATAATACCACTACGACCGGAAACCATTACAGACAACGATATATGATTTTGCCCGAAACGATTAAGCTTATGACCGAGACAATATGCACCCGCCCGGCTCCCAGCCGACGGGTGGGGTCTGTCAGTCCCAATAGATCTATCCACATTTCCCCCGTTATGCTATCCAGCATATTCATGGTTTCCCCGGGACTTTACGTATCGTATAGCACAAATGAATTTAACACTAGTATAACATGATAATTTATGAAATATGTATAAAGCATGTGTCTCCCCCGAAATATAAAAACGTAAAGTGGGGCCGTGAAACTCACGCAACCCATTTGATTTCCCATGTACGATTTTTCAAAGTGTTTGAATTGTTAAACTTTTCCCAAAACTTGATCACTTTAATTTCATCAGATTTTCATAAAAGAAGCATGTCTTCCCCCCGAAAGCATTTATAAAACGATAAAAAGTGGGGTCATGAACTCACCTTAATTTCCATGCTAAGCTAGCAAACAAGCCTGAAACCTCGACCGACTTCCTCGTGCCCTAATTACCAACAAAGGACACCTTAACCGTCTATCACACATAAGCCTAGCTTATTAACCGCTTACAAGATAGTCTACTCGACTGTCTAGACTCGTGTGTACCAACACGAGTCTAAATACGTTTCAACTCGACGAACCGACAATGACTTATCTTAATTCACGAGTTACATACAACATAGTACCCAAGTTTCACACTTGTCACTATTCGTGTGTAAACCTTGTTGGACTATAACCCCGAAACGTATAACTATCCTGAGCCGAAGATCGTCTCGTAAATCATTTTAGAAAATACTCTTTGAGGAAAAACAAATTTAGTTATTAAAACCGATTAATAACATTTGTTACTTTTTCTCAAATATCGCTTGAAAATCATCTTCACTGTTATAAATAATTAGTCTCTGAAAACACCTCGATTTTGTATATAATAATGCATTTGTCCAAAACACTAAAGGGAATTTATTTATAGAAATAGCAGTTCGTTACGCTTTGATTTTATAAAAATTTGGGCAGAGTTTCCTCTGTTTTTGTACAAACCAGACAACACCCGTTGTCTACAATTTTCCCCAAAATCAACTTTCAAACACAATTCATCAAGTCCTTTTATTCACATTTCCGATTCACGGGACTATACGTTTCGTCACCATGTATACTTACTTATATATATAGCAATATATATATAAATATAAAATATAGTCCGACAATATAGTCCAATGTTATTTAGTCCGATGTTCAATATCATAAGTCACGTTAAATTAACCATTTACCAAGTCGTTCGATATATAATGTAGTTACCGTTTATTATTATTATTCGGTCCGTTCGCGAGTTAAAACTATTCATCCATATCAATATATTTATAAATATATAATATTCATAAATATATAATATTTACAAATATACAATATTTATAAATATATATAATATATATAAATGCTAATAAATACGAATTTAAAGTATACCGAATCACACGCGCGTAATCCGAAACCGCCTCGAACTATGTAGACCGGAACGTTTGACAGATCTGGCCCGCTAACCAGGTTTGACCAAACCGTTGACTCGTAACCCGGACCCGAATCTAACCAAAATCAACCCGACTAAAACCGGACCTGTGACTCGAACCCAAAACCATAGCCACACTCGGATCTGACCAACCTGTGGACCACACTACAGCCACCACCGGACCACCACCTGCTCCAAACCCAACCGAGACCATAACATGAACTGGAACGTGACCCGACCTGGACCAAAAGAAACTCGTACCAGACCCAGATCTGACCTGGACCGGAAACGCATCAAAGCAGCTCAAACCCCAAATAAAACATAATCGGTTGTCAGGCCGTCGTGAACCACCATGGGCCACCGTCCCCGTTGAGCTCCACCAGTAAACCTTCAGGACCACCATAACCATATGATTCCCGAGCAATAATCACCATCCGACCCTTATTGTGACACAACCACCACTGTCCCAGCCAACATAACCAGCCCTAAATCCCGTCATCAAAACCTCCAGCTCCCACCGGCTTAAACCAACGCCACAACCGGAACAACCCACCACTAAAAATCACAACCATAGCCGACCTGAAATCCAACCCCGAAACACCGTCGTCTGGCAGCCACTACCCACTGGAAAACCATCACTATCATCGGAGACCACTATTAAACCCAACAACACATCATAGCTAAGACTAAGACCTCTAACCCTCGACCTTTCAGATCAAATACTACCCCGCCGCCACCACTCTGAACCACGAACCACCGCCGGTGACAACCCCACGCGACTCTCCGTCCTCATAGCGGCCATGTCCACCGTCTTTTTCACCCATCGGAAAACCATCCCCCTCGTCAGCCACCATACTCGACTATCGCAACCCATTTTTGGCTTTAAAGCTTCACGCCGCCACCACCTGCAGTCGTGGTGGTCGGCCGGCGATTCACATAAAAGGGAAGATAGGAGGAGCACGAGATGAGGGAGAGTGTGTGTGAGGTCTATGGTTTTAGAGAGAGAGTAGAGAGAGAAATAGAGGGTTACGGCTGCATCCAAATGAAGAAGAAGAAGATTATTGCCCTTTTATACTTAGGGTTAGGGTTAGGTAGGTAGATACCGCGTATCGAACCCGTATTAACGCAAAATGCCTCGGTTTCTATTCTAGGCTCAATAATAAATTATAAAAAGTAGTCGGTTTTGTTTGAAATACAAAACCGAGCATGAATATAAATATTTTGATGTCCGACGCGTGTTTTCAGAACACGCGTTTAAATCGCGTTAATTTAACCGGTCGCAGTTTCGATCATAAAAACAGTCAGTAAACTTCCGAAACTTGATAATTAACAATATTTAAAATAAATATTTAATTTTTAATAATAAAAATCACGTCGGTGTAGATCGGAAGTTGCCGGGTGTCACAGTGACAAATCAAACAATTAAGCATTTTTTCTGTGTTTAAATGTCTTTAATTTTAAAAACTAGATTTTTTTAAATTTGGATTTTGAATGTTTGAAAATAAATAAATTCAAATGAAAATAGGCGTATTAATTGTGATAAAAAAAAAATTCAAATTTAACTTTGTTTATAAATGTATTTATATTTATATATGATTAATAATTTTATGTTTAAAGGTTATTAATGAAATGGTAATCATAATTATTAACATTAGATGTTTCCAATATTGTGTAAATCATGATAAATGCTAATTATACGCTAAAAATAGTAATGTGACAAATAAACAATTAAGCTTTTATTTTGTGTTTAAATGTCTTTTATTTTAAAAACCCGATTTTTTTAAATTTTTTTATTTTGAATGTTTAAAAATAAAGTAATTCAAATGAAAATAAGCGTATTAATTGTGATGAAAAAAATTCAAATTTAACTTTGTTTATAAATGTATTTATATTTATATATGATTAATAAGTTTGTGCTTAAATGTTATTAATGAAATGGTAATTATTATTAACATTAGATGTATCCAATATTGTGTAAATGATGATAAATGCTAACTATACGCTAAAAATAGTAATGTGACAAATCAAACAATTAAGCATTTATTTTATGTTTAAATGCCTTTTATTTTAAAAACCGGATTTTTTTAAATTTTGATTTTGAATGTTTGAAAATAAAGTAATTCAAATGAAAATCGACGTATTAATTGTGATGAAAAAAAATGAACTTTAACTTTGTTTATAAATATATTTATATTTATATATGATTAATAATTTTGTGTTTAAAAGTTATTAATGAATTGGTAACCATAATTGTTAACATTAGATGTTTCCAATATTGTGTAAATCATGGTAAATGCTAATTATATGCTAAAAATAGAAATGTGACAAATCAAACAATTAAGAATTTATTTTGTGTTTAAATGTCTTTAATTTTAAAAACCCAATTTTTTTTTCAGTTTTTTATTTTGAATGTTTAAAAATAAAGTAATGCAAATGAAAATAGGCGTATTAAATTTGATGAAAAAAATTCAAATTTAACTTTGTTTATAAATCTATTTATACTATAAAAATAGTAATGTGACAAATACAAAATTAAGCATTTTTTTTGTGTTTAAATGTCTTTAATTTTAAAAACCGGATTTTTTTTAAAATTTTATTTTGAATGTTTGAAAATAAAGTAATTCAAATGAAAATAGGCGTATTAATTGTGAAGATAAAAAATTCAAATTTAACTTTGTTTATAAATGTATTTATATTTATATATGATTAACAATTTTGTGTTTAAAGGTTATTAATGAAATGGTAATCATAATTATTAACATTAGATGTTTCCAATATTGTGTAAATCATGATAAATGCTAATTATAGGCTAAAAATAGTAATGTGACAAATAAAAGAATTAAACATTTATTTTGTGTTTAAATGTCTTTAATTTTAAAAACTGGATTTTTTTTTAAAAATTTTATTTTGAATGTTTAAAAATAAAGTAATTCAAATGAAAATAGGCGTATTAATTGTGATGAAAAAAATTCAAATTTAACTTTGTTTATAAATGTATTTATATTTATATATGAATAATAATTTTGTGTTTAAATGTTATTAATTAAATGGTAATTATAATTATTAACATTAAATTTTTCCAATATTGTGTAAATCATGATAAATGCTAATTATACGCTAAAAATAGTAATGTGACAAATCAAACACTTAAGCATTTATTTTATGTTTAAATGTCTTTAATTTTAAAAACCGGATTTTTTTTAAAATTTTATTTTGAATGTTTGAAAATAAAGTAATTCAAATGAAAATATGCGTATTAATTGTGATGAAAAAAATTCAAATTTAACTTTGTTTATAAATGTATTTATATTTATATATGATTAACAATTTTGTGTTTAAAGGTTATTAATGAAATGGTAATCATAATTATTAACATTAGATGTTTCCAATATTGTGTAAATCATGATAAATGCTAATTATAGGCTAAAAATAGTAATGTGACAAATAAAAGAATTAAGCATTTATTTTGTGTTTAAATGTCTTTAATTTTAAAAACCGGATTTTTTTTTAAAAAATTTTATTTTGAATGTTTAAAAATAAAGTAATTCAAATGAAAATAGGCGTATCAATTGAGATGAAAAAATGTTAAATTTGAATTTATATGATTAATAAATGATTAATATTTATATATTTATATATGATTAATAAGTTTGTGCTTAAATGTTATTAATGAAATGGTAATTATTATTAACATTAGATGTATCCAATATTGTGTAAATGATGATAAATCCTAACTATACGCTAAAAATAGTAATGTGACAAATCAAACAATTAAGCATTTATTTTATGTTTAAATGCCTTTTATTTTAAAAACCGGATTTTTTTTAAATTTTGATTTTGAATGTTTGAAAATAAAGTAATTCAAATGAAAATCGACGTATTAATTGTGATGAAAAAAAATGAACTTTAACTTTGTTTATAAATATATTTATATTTATATATGATTAATAATTTTGTGTTTAAAAGTTATTAATGAAATGGTAACCATAATTGTTAACATTAGATGTTTCCAATATTGTGTAAATCATGGTAAATGCTAATTATATGCTAAAAATAGAAATGTGACAAATCAAACAATTAAGAATTTATTTTGTGTTTAAATGTCTTTAATTTTAAAAACCCAATTTTTTTTCAGTTTTTTATTTTGAATGTTTAAAAATAAAGTAATGCAAATGAAAATAGGCGTATTAAATTTGATGAAAAAAATTCAAATTTAACTTTGTTTATAAATCTATTTATACTCTAAAAATAGTAATGTGACAAATACAAAATTAAGCATTTTTTTTGTGTTTAAATGTCTTTAATTTTAAAAACCGGATTTTTTTTAAAATTTTATTTTGAATGTTTGAAAATAAAGTAATTCAAATGAAAATAGGCGTATTAATTGTGATGATAAAAAATTCAAATTTAACTTTGTTTATATATGTATTTATATTTATATATGATTAACAATTTTGTGTTTAAAGTTTATTAATGAATTGGTAATCATAATTATTAACATTAGATGTTTCCAATATTGTGTAAATCATGATAAATGCTAATTATAGGCTAAAAATAGTAATGTGACAAATAAAAGAATTAAGCATTTATTTTGTGTTTAAATGTCTTTAATTTTAAAAACCGGATTTTTTTTTTTTAAAAATTAAATTTTGAATGTTTAAAAATAAAGTAATTCAAATGAAAATAGGCGTATTAATTGTGATGAAAAAAATTCAAATTTAACTTTGTTTATAAATGTATTTATATTTATATATGAATAATAATTTTGTGTTTAAATGTTATTAATTAAATGGTAATTATAATTATTAACATTAAATTTTTCCAATATTGTGTAAATCATGATAAATGCTAATTATAGTCTAAAAATAGTAATGTGACAAATAAAAGAATTAAGCATTTATTTTGTGTTTAAATGTCTTTAATTTTAAAAACCGGATTTTTTTTAAAAAAATTTTATTTTGAATGTTTAAAAATAAAGTAATTCAAATGAAAATAGGCGTATCAATTGAGATGAAAAAATGTTAAATTTGAATTTATATGATTAATAAATGATTAATATTTATATATTTATATATGATTAATAAGTTTGTGCTTAAATGTTATTAATGAAATGGTAATTATTATTAACATTAGATGTATCCAATATTGTGTAAATGATGATAAATGCTAACTATACGCTAAAAATAGTAATGTGACAAATCAAACAATTAAGCATTTATTTTATGTTTAAATGCCTTTTATTTTAAAAACCGGATTTTTTTTAAATTTTGATTTTGAATGTTTGAAAATAAAGTAATTCAAATGAAAATCGACGTATTAATTGTGATGAAAAAAAATGAACTTTAACTTTGTTTATAAATATATTTATATTTATATATGATTAATAATTTTGTGTTTAAAAGTTATTAATGAAATGGTAACCATAATTGTTAACATTAGATGTTTCCAATATTGTGTAAATCATGGTAAATGCTAATTATATGCTAAAAATAGAAATGTGACAAATCAACAATTAAGAATTTATTTTGTGTTTAAATGTCTTTAATTTTAAAAACCCAATTTTTTTTCAGTTTTTTATTTTGAATGTTTAAAAATAAAGTAATGCCAATGAAAATAGGCGTATTAAATTTGATGAAAACAATTCAAATTTAACTTTGTTTATAAATCTATTTATACTCTAAAAATAGTAATGTGACAAATACAAAATTAAGCATTTTTTTTTGTGTTTAAATGTCTTTAATTTTAAAAACCGGATTTTTTTTAAAATTTTATTTTGAATGTTTGAAAATAAAGTAATTCAAATGAAAATAGGCGTATTAATTGTGATGATAAAAAATTCAAATTTAACTTTGTTTATAAATGTATTTATATTTATATATGATTAACAATTTTGTGTTTAAAGGTTATTAATGAAATGGTAATCATAATTATTAACATTAGATGTTTCCAATATTGTGTAAATCATGATAAATGCTAATTATAGGCTAAAAATAGTAATGTGACAAATAAAAGAATTAAGCATTTATTTTGTGTTTAAATGTCTTTAATTTTAAAAACCGGATTTTTTTTAAAAAATTTTATTTTGAATGTTTAAAAATAAAGTAATTCAAATGAAAATAGGCGTATTAATTGTGATGAAAAAAATTCAAATTTAACTTTGTTTATAAATGTATTTATATTTATATATGAATAATAATTTTGTGTTTAAATGTTATTAATTAAATGGTAATTATAATTATTAACATTAAATTTTTCCAATATTGTGTAAATCATGATAAATGCTAATTATACGCTAAAAATAGTAATGTGACAAATCAAACACTTAAGCATTTATTTTATGTTTAAATTTCTTTAATTTTAAAAACCGGATTTTTTTTAAAATTTTATTTTGAATGTTTGAAAATAAAGTAATTCAAATGAAAATATGCGTATTAATTGTGATGAAAAAAATTCAAATTTAACTTTGTTTATAAATGTATTTATATTTATATATGATTAACAATTTTGTGTTTAAAGGTTATTAATGAAATGGTAATCATAATTATTAACATTAGATGTTTCCAATATTGTGTAAATCATGATAAATGCTAATTATAGGCTAAAAATAGTAATGTGACAAATAAAAGAATTAAG
Source organism: Ambrosia x helenae (assembly GCA_030844895.1). NCBI lineage: Eukaryota > Viridiplantae > Streptophyta > Magnoliopsida > Asterales > Asteraceae > Ambrosia > Ambrosia x helenae. Next base: position 21,609,076 of record CM061226.1, read on the forward strand.
CATTTATTTTGTGTTTAAATGTCTTTAATTTTAAAAATCGGATTTTTTTTAAAAATTTTATTTTGAATGTTTAAAAATAAAGTAATTCAAATGAAAATAGGCGTATCAATTGAGATGAAAAAATGTTAAATTTGAATTTATATGATTAATAAATGATTAATATTTATATATTTATATATGATTAATAAGTTTGTGCTTAAATGTTATTAATGAAATGGTAATTATTATTAACATTAGATGTATCCAATATTGTGTAAATGATGATAAATGCTAACTATACGCTAAAAATAGTAATGTGACAAATCAAACAATTAAGCATTTATTTTATGTTTAAATGCCTTTTATTTTAAAAACCGGATTTTTTTAAATTTTGATTTTGAATGTTTGAAAATAAAGTAATTCAAATGAAAATCGACGTATTAATTGTGATGAAAAAAAATGAACTTTAACTTTGTTTATAAATATATTTATATTTATATATGATTAATAATTTTGTGTTTAAAAGTTATTAATGAAATGGTAACCATAATTGTTAACATTAGATGTTTCCAATATTGTGTAAATCATGGTAAATGCTAATTATATGCTAAAAATAGAAATGTGACAAATCAAACAATTAAGCATTTATTTTGTGTTTAAATGTCTTTAATTTTAAAAACCCAATTTTTTTCAGTTTTTTATTTTGAATGTTTAAAAATAAAGTAATGCAAATGAAAATAGGCGTATTAAATTTGATGAAAAAAATTCAAATTTAACTTTGTTTATAAATCTATTTATACTCTAAAAATAGTAATGTGACAAATACAAAATTAAGCATTTTTTTTGTGTTTAAATGTCTTTAATTTTAAAAAAACCGGATTTTTTTTAAAATTTTATTTTGAATGTTTGAAAATAAAGTAATTCAAATGAAAATCGGCGTATTAATTGTGATGAAAAAAATTCAAATTTAACTTTGTTTATAAATGTATTTATATTTATATATGATTAACAATTTTGTGTTTAAAGGTTATTAATGAAATGGTAATCATAATTATTAACATTAGATGTTTCCAATATTGTGTAAATCATGATAAATGCTAATTATAGGCTAAAAATAGTAATGTGACAAATAAAAGAATTAAGCATTTATTTTGTGTTTAAATGTCTTTAATTTTAAAAACCGGATTTTTTTAAAAATTTTATTTTGAATGTTTAAAAATAAAATAATTCAAATGAAAATAGGCGTATTAATTGTGATGAAAAAAATTCAAATTTAACTTTGTTTATAAATGTATTTATATTTATATATGAATAATAATTTTGTGTTTAAATGTTATTAATTAAATGGTAATTATAATTATTAACATTAAATTTTTCCAATATTGTGTAAATCATGATAAATGCTAATTATACGCTAAAAATAGTAATGTGACAAATCAAACACTTAAGCATTTATTTTATGTTTAAATGTCTTTAATTTTAAAAACCGGATTTTTTTTTAAAATTTTATTTTGAATGTTTGAAAATAAAGTAATTCAAATGAAAATATGCGTATTAATTGTGATGAAAAAAATTCAAATTTAACTTTGTTTATAAATGTATTTATATTTATATATGATTAACAATTTTGTGTTTAAAGGTTATTAATGAAATGGTAATCATAATTATTAACATTAGATGTTTCCAATATTGTGTAAATCATGATAAATGCTAATTATAGGCTAAAAATAGTAATGTGACAAATAAAAGAATTAAGCATTTATTTTGTGTTTAAATGTCTTTAATTTTAAAAATCGGATTTTTTTTAAAAATTTTATTTTGAATGTTTAAAAATAAAGTAATTCAAATGAAAATAGGCGTATCAATTGAGATGAAAAAAATGTTAAATTTGAATTTATATGATTAATAAATGATTAATATTTATATATTTATATATGATTAATAAGTTTGTGCTTAAATGTTATTAATGAAATGGTAATTATTATTAACATTAGATGTATCCAATATTGTGTAAATGATGATAAATGCTAACTATACGCTAAAAATAGTAATGTGACAAATCAAACAATTAAGCATTTATTTTATGTTTAAATGCCTTTTATTTTAAAAACCGGATTTTTTTAAATTTTGATTTTGAATGTTTGAAAATAAAGTAATTCAAATGAAAATCGACGTATTAATTGTGATGAAAAAAAATGAACTTTAACTTTGTTTATAAATATATTTATATTTATATATGATTAATAATTTTGTGTTTAAAAGTTATTAATGAAATGGTAACCATAATTGTTAACATTAGATGTTTCCAATATTGTGTAAATCATGGTAAATGCTAATTATATGCTAAAAATAGAAATGTGACAAATCAAACAATTAAGCATTTATTTTGTGTTTAAATGTCTTTAATTTTAAAAACCCAATTTTTTTCAGTTTTTTATTTTGAATGTTTAAAAATAAAGTAATGCAAATGAAAATAGGCGTATTAAATTTGATGAAAAAAATTCAAATTTAACTTTGTTTATAAATCTATTATACTCTAAAAATAGTAATGTGACAAATACAAAATTAAGCATTTTTTTGTGTTTAAATGTCTTTAATTTTAAAAACCGGATTTTTTTAAAATTTTATTTTGAATGTTTGAAAATAAAGTAATTCAAATGAAAATCGGCGTATTAATTGTGATGAAAAAAATTCAAATTTAACTTTGTTTATAAATGTATTTATATTTATATATGATTAACAATTTTGTGTTTAAAGGTTATTAATGAAATGGTAATCATAATTATTAACATTAGATGTTTCCAATATTGTGTAAATCATGATAAATGCTAATTATAGGCTAAAAATAGTAATGTGACAAATAAAAGAATTAAGCATTTATTTTGTGTTTAAATGTCTTTAATTTTAAAAACCGGATTTTTTTTAAAATTTTTATTTTGAATGTTTAAAAATAAAATAATTCAAATGAAAATAGGCGTATTAATTGTGATGAAAAAAATTCAAATTTAACTTTGTTTATAAATGTATTTATATTTATATATGAATAATAATTTTGTGTTTAAATGTTATTAATTAAATGGTAATTATAATTATTAACATTAAATTTTTCCAATATTGTGTAAATCATGATAAATGCTAATTATACGCTAAAAATAGTAATGTGACAAATCAAACACTTAAGCATTTATTTTATGTTTAAATGTCTTTAATTTTAAAAACCGGATTTTTTTTAAAAATTTTATTTTGAATGTTTGAAAATAAAGTAATTCAAATGAAAATATGCGTATTAATTGTGATGAAAAAAATTCAAATTTAACTTTGTTTATAAATGTATTTATATTTATATATGATTAACAATTTTGTGTTTTAAAGGTTATTAATGAAATGGTAATCATAATTATTAACATTAGATGTTTCCAATATTGTGTAAATCATGATAAATGCTAATTATAGGCTAAAAATAGTAATGTGACAAATAAAAGAATTAAGCATTTATTTTGTGTTTAAATGTCTTTAATTTTAAAAACCGGATTTTTTTTAAAAATTTTATTTTGAATGTTTAAAAATAAAATAATTCAAATGAAAATAGGCGTATTAATTGTGATGAAAAAAATTCAAATTTAACTTTGTTTATAAATGTATTTATATTTATATATGAATAATAAATTTGTGTTTAAATGTTATTAATTAAATGGTAATTATAATTATTAACATTAAATTTTTCCAATATTGTGTAAATCATGATAAATGCTAATTATACGCTAAAAATAGTAATGTGACAAATCAAACACTTAAGCATTTATTTTATGTTTAAATGTCTTTAATTTTAAAAACCGGATTTTTTTTTAAAATTTTATTTTGAATGTTTGAAAATAAAGTAATTCAAATGAAAATATGCGTATTAATTGTGATGAAAAAAATTCAAATTTAACTTTGTTTATAAATGTATTTATATTTATATATGATTAACAATTTTGTGTTTAAAGGTTATTAATGAAATGGTAATCATAATTATTAACATTAGATGTTTCCAATATTGTGTAAATCATGATAAATGCTAATTATAGGCTAAAAATAGTAATGTGACAAATAAAAGAATTAAGCATTTATTTTGTGTTTAAATGTCTTTAATTTTAAAAACCGGATTTTTTTTTAAAAATTTTATTTTGAATGTTTAAAAATAAAGTAATTCAAATGAAAATAGGCGTATCAATTGAGATGAAAAAATTCAAATTTAAATTTGTTTATAAATGTATTTATATTTATATATGATTAATAATTTTCTTTTTAAAGGTTATTAATGAAATGGTAATCAAATACACGAGTATGTGAAATATTAATGAGCAACTAAATAAAAAAGATTAGAAACTCTTACCGTGAGGTTTTACCGTCTCTGGGATTGAATCTAATAATCGCCCGTCCTGTATATCGAGATGAAAAAACTCGTGTATTAAACGATTTATCCCTCAATAAATGATTCATGATGAAAGCATGAATCTATACCATAATAGGTAACCTCTCCTTAATTAGTCTAAATTATACTGAAATGACAAAAGGTGATGTCAATTGTAAAATACCAACTAAACATGCAATAGCAATTAATTATTAATAATGCCATGAATCATACCATCCTTGTTTGCATATACCTGTTTGTATTAATAATTTAAGTATTTTGTTCATCAGTTGTTTCTAAATCCTAATAATCTAATAGAACATTAACGCCAATAATATACAAGTTACAGAAAAATACGTTTTTTATTGGCTTAATTCACAATCTTAAATAAAAATTACTTGTTTCACGTATAGTCATCTATCAAAACCTCTTCTGTTCTTATAGATGGATAAAAGAAAAATATTAATACGTGAAAATTACAAATAATCATGTAAATAGTCAAGATGCAAAATCGGATTAATGGAAAGAAAAATATTAAAATCGATTGACTTACCTGAAATTAACAATCTATCTTGCGAAACAATATATCTTGAAGATGTAGAATCATTGTTGACGGATGGAAGGAGATACGAAAATCAGTTAAAAGGAAGACACAAAAACATTAATTGGCAACGAAAGATTAAGAATATATTCATATCAGAAAAAATAAAAAAAACGAAAACAAAAAACAGAGAGGTGACAGAAGAATGGAAGAGATGATACATTGAAGTAGAGGAGACGAAGGAGACGCCGGACACGCGAGGACTGAGACGCCAGAGAGGAATGAAGGAGACGAATTTGTGGTTTTATTGGTTTAAAGGTTGAATGTAATAATAATCGTTTTTGTTTAATGGATTTGATTGTGTTTTGGAATGGTGGTAATGGGGATAATGTGATTTTTAGGAAAGTCAATAAAAGTCTTGACTAATTTTGAACAAATGAAATAAATGATTTTTCTTTTTAAATAAATAATTTTTTTTTAAATTCTATTGTTATGCCATGTGGCACAATATGGTAAGGAGAGAGAATTGGAGGTGCAATGTGGGATGGACATGTGTCAAAATTGAGTTTGATTTATTAGATGTAAGAAGATTTACATCCTGGTTGAATTATTGAGTTAAGAGTTATATTGAATTTGCTTCACAAATCTAAAAGTTAAACTAGATATTTTTCCGAATTAATATCCACCTTGTTTCGATAATCTACGATTTGAAAATTTTAAGGCATAAATATTTAATTAACATAACTCACATTTTAGATTTTATTTCCTCACACTATCATACACTTGTTTTCTATATGTGGATTTGTAAAACAAAATGTTTTATTTTATTTTATTTTTTCAAGTTTAGGCATTTAATTAACTCGACGTGTCTTGGTTAAGCTTAGAACAATTGTCGTTAATTTTTCAAATTTATTTTGAGTAAAGGTGTTTTTTAAGACTTTGTTTTGTCGCCGGGGACACTCAACAAACGAGTAAAATTGATGTGGTTAATTTATCATATAACTGATTTGGAAAATAACCGGATTAGGTTCGCGTACTCGTTGAAGACGTTTTGTTGGTTTACTTGCTTTGCTTATAGGTACGAATTCTCATTCTTGACATCATAGTATTTCTTTTATCACGTCCGTCCCTTTGTAGTGCGGATTTTG
>CM061226.1:21615236-21645639 GCA_030844895.1 Ambrosia x helenae
AAAGATGGGTTTCAAGGCAATTCCTAAAGAAGCCTATTAAATGCGTTATGGTTGTCCATTCCTAAAAAAGCAAAACAAACATCAAGCCTAAGATCTAATGTTGAAAATTCTAGCCCCAAATAACAAATACATCAATCAGTTTTCAGATACACAAGCATAATGCATTTGCTTGTGTAAGGACGCCACTAATGCTAGCTCAAACTTTGAGTCCAAAAGAAGGTTTTTCAAGCTTTAATGATTTAAAGATGGTCATCAATGACAAAAATCCCAGGAGGCGGGAAGCCAAATAATATAGTCACCATTCAACAACCTCTTACGCCAAAATGACGATTTTTCAGTCCCACTCAGCTCTGTCAAAAGAAATCATTCACTGAAACACTAGCAGGTAAAGGAAATTAACGGAAACTTCTTACACCCGCAGCAACGCGCGGGCATTCTTACTAGTATAGTTAAATATAATAGTTGAACAATGTAATAGTAACATATAAAGCTGAATAACAAGAGGTCTCCAGTTTTATACCTATGGATGTAGACTAATCACACCACTGACTGTAACACGTTTAACTTTGCGGTCATGTGTTTTTTTTCGTTTATTGCTTTTCGACATATATAAACCCCAAAAATCATCTACGCAAAGTCTCGAAAAGATCGAGTGTCTTGCAAGACCATCTACGTACCCAACAAAATTGTTTCGAGTCTTGTAAAGGAACGCTTTACAAAATACTGATTTATATACTATAGAAAAGAATGTTTACATCATAATGCAACACATTAGTGGTACCAAAGTAGTTATAGTAATATTAAATTCTGTTGAAATTGTGATAGAGATAGTTATATATTACTACAAATCTAAAGCATAAAAAAAATTGAGTTCGAGAAATATAAGCGGGGTCAATTTTCCCCAAATGTTTAAACAAATAAAAATTTGAGTTTTTATATTCCTAAAGTAAGGAGCAGTTAACCGCCTCTCAAATTATTTGGTCAACCTACTTGATATATAAGTGAACATCTTTTATGGGGCAGTTATTACTAGAGGTGATAATTAAAACAATCTCAGATAAAAATAAATCAAGTTGTGTTAGTTTTGTTAATAACCGAAATGATGGTTTGTAGGTTTCATAACTTATTGGTTTCGGTTATAAATGGTTCGATTAATTGGGGTATAAATATGAACACCTGTCACGTTAAAACGTGTGTGAGTTCAAGCTAGTTTAGTGTACAAATCAAATTAAAATAGAACAATGTACTCTTTCATGACTTGGGTACTTGCTAACAAGCGTTTAGGCTTCTTGCACGAATGTAGCTATTGAATGATCATATAACGCATGGCCTTACCCTAACCAAGGTGTGATGTGCACGACGTGCCCTAAAGTACACACAATCGTTCCATGAATCCACAAAGTCTTCCATTTCCGTGTTAAGTTTGTTGATAAGGCCAGTTTTAGGTTTTTAAATCCAACATGAAGACAAGTACTTAACCAATGCTAAAATACAAATGGAGAACATGAGGTGTGAAGCAGCAATAACCTCAGCCATCAAGATCTAATAAGGTACCAAGTTCAACCAACAGTCCAACACACGTCAATCACTATTTATTGGGTTGGGTTATTAACTTGAATCAAATAAAATACTTAACAATCTTTTTAATTTAATAAAATACAAGGACAACTAATACGTTCTTGATAAAAAAATATATATATAACAAACTTTTTCGACATATACCTTATTATTTTATAAACTTTATTCAAGTAAAAATATAATAAAGCTTGTTCTAAAACATGTTCGGTTATTTATACATACAAATAACCAAACCAAGCTATTAAAAAAGCTATAAAGATGTATTTGACACCTATGAACTTATTTGATTAAATATTTAAATACCTACATAACGACATTAATTATCTAGGGTTCATCAGCTCACTTTTTTGTTCATTTTTTCGCCTTAATTTTCAGGGTATAGATTAGTGTCATCATTTTAGTCTTTTTGCTTATTTGCTTCAATTGATTTTAGGGTTTAGTTTAATTGTGTGTGATTTGGGGTTTCTTTTATGTTTATCAATGCAGACCGATGTAGCATTTTCTTTACTTCTGGAGGCCCAGTCCTTGTAAGATCTATTAAAACCGGTATTATGCTAGCTTTAACAACGGCGGTTTTAGCTTCTTTTATAGCTAGCAAGTATCGAAAGTATAGTTAAAGACTCGTCAACCATACTCGAATCACTCAACATTTTAAGTAAAACATGTATGATTCCAGCCCTCACAGCTCTCCCTTTATTTCCATGATAAACGCAGAGATTAAACAACGCGGTTGCAGCATCTTTCTTCCCTCGGTTACTTCCATTTCCAAGAAGATTTACAAGCTCAGGGATCGCTCCAGATGCACCGATGATTATCTTATTCTCGTTTGAAGGGGATTATTAATTGTGTATTGAAGACGATGGATCCAATCCTTCGCAAGCCGTCTATATATTAGCATGTAGTTAAAGTTGATTCCATAGCTTTTTCCATTTGTGATACATGTAATTAGTGAATTCGTAATTTGAAATTAAAATGAATCCGGTTCCTTTGAGTTTATCTTTACTAATTTCAACAACCGGTTATAAAGTTAATTCTTTTTATATCTTATAAGCTTATTATATATATACACAAAATAATAATTAATATGATGAATATTTGATACTTATGTTACCTACTTCAGAAAATAACTAAAGTTGTCCACTAAACACTTCATTATTATTTTTTTAAAAATCATAATGCATTTTTTTTCCTTTTCATGGCTTGGTTGTATAAGATGTTAATGTATCTGTAGAATTAAATTATTAATAAACAAACATTTGACATATGATTTGTTAAACAACTAGTCAATATGTATGACTTATTAAAAAACGCGGGTTAAACGGGTCGTGTTCGGGTTGACCAAAGTTGAAATCCTTGATACGAATAATAAATATGGGCCAGGTTCTGGTTACAACGTTTCAATCCACAAACCTAAACACGATTAACACCCTTAATTAAAATAAATCTTAACCACGTCAAACAGGTTGAAAATAATAAAATTCATATTATGTTGCGATAAACAAAACTAACTATTGAAAAGTAATTACTTAATGTTGTATTATTATTATTATATGGATCAACCCACAAATAAGCAGTTACCAGATTTTTACTTGCCTCACCCCTTGTAAGTAGTGGTAAAGGTGTTGGGTTTTAAAGGGGAGGTTGAGAGTTCAAGCCTCATAAGAATCATAAAAGGGGTGTAAAAATGAGGTCGGAAATTAACCGTTAAAAAAAGATTTTTACTTAGAATTTATGATACTAAGGGCAATGAAATACATATGGGTGGTAAATTGGTTATTTCAATCAGCTTGATCTTCAACAAAACATAAAGTCAACAAATAGGGTAGAAATGTAAATAAGATTAAAAAGTTGTCATATTGCGGGACACAATGACAATCATAAATTAAAGGAACCAAGTAAGCCTATAGTAATTTTAACCGTTATGTTCAATTTATACATGGAGCGTCGTTTTATAGATACATAGTTATGTTATGAATGTACTTTGAATCTGTTTATCGATAAAAATGAAGGCCTTAATGTTCTGTTGCCCTTACAAATGGGGAAAGGGAATATGGTAACATTACATTTCATATATAATTATTAGTTAGTAATTCACATCCATGAAGATGCAATACCATTATTTCACAATAGTGTATATTTTTATTGAAAAATTACAGTTAATTAGAAAGATATGAAATGTAACATCAACTTATTGTCACATGAAGGCTATATGCAGGTTATACTTCGCCAAGCAAATATTTGTTGTCATGTCAATGTTAAGGACTCGCTTCTTGTCTTTAGCGAAATTCTTTTTATTGAACCGCTTGAGATAAAGCACAACCCAAATTGACCCATTCACAAGTAAAGGGGTCAAAAGTGCCTCCACTACCGGTAATGTTTAAAAAACGGAAGCTTCAACATCAAAGAAATTGTCATCATGCATAGGCAAGCTACCACCTCCACTTATCCCAGCCTGTACAATGCAACATATATCACGATGAGTATTTCTATAGAGTTACCTCAATCACCATTTATATCCTGAATTCATTGCACCCTGTACAATGCAATATAATCCTGATTAGTAATATTTTCAACGATGTTAGTAGTTATACAAAAGTTTCAGATATTGGAGCATATCTAGAATCATAATTGAGCATCTTGAAGCATAAAGAATATGTGTTTCCACTAAAAGCACTCCCAACACTGTAGGATCATGGGATGAGTAGCATATCAAACCTTTGAAAGCCCAATGGGTGCGTGAATTTTACTATAGACAAGTTTCTTTGCCAGTAAATGCAAAGGTAACAAAATTGCAGCAATAGCCGTTGCTTCGGATTTCTTGACAAATATTTACCCTACACGAGAATATGAAAACTAATGAGAACATTAGATTATGAAATAAGTAAAGACAACTCCCTTAGATGTCACACAAACATGAAGTAATTAAAAGTCTCAGTTAACAAAAAAAAACCCCGAAAATCCTAAGTGTTGATGACGATCTTGTACAAATTTTAAGATTGCATACGTAGATGCCAAACATTGTTGCCACTAATGAAACCAAGAAGCATATAGCTGGCAACTAAATGCGAAAAGCTATGTTTTTTAAAAGAAAAAAAATACTCCCTTAACAGTATCGCATCCAAAAGGTGTGTGGTAAGCAGTCTTAATGAGCAACAACTAATTTTCTATCCTATCAGTTTAGTCATAACCTCATTTGTAATCAGCTAAAAGACCCTCATCATCACAAGACACTATTTTCACATAATACCACACACTGACACGCTTATGGATCATGAATAGACATTAATTTATGTTAGTTAAAAATACAATTGGAAGCTTTTTTCTTCTTTCATAACACATAAAGCATTAGTCAATTCGTCAGATGATCAGATATCAAAGAAGATGAAAATTAAGATAACAAGGAAACAAAGACCAAATTCGACCAATATGAAGAAACTGTGAACTGAATTAGCTCATGTTGCCACCATAGAGTTTTTAAACAAACGCAGTAGTGAAAGAGGATTAAAGACGATAAATGCGCAAAGAACAAGAAAACTTAAAAAGCAAAATATATATTAGTAACTCACATGCAGCCAACGACTGGAATCAAACTGATCAAAAGGGGGCCTGCCACTTCTATTAGGTGTCTGGAACAACAAATTTGAAACAAAAAAATTATTAGAGTGTATTTAAATGAACAGAAAGCCAATGTATTGAATTGGGAAGAACATTAATCAGACAGCAGTGGCAAGTCACAAAAGAACTCCACACCACGGTACACATAATCTTGTTATTTTAAAGCCAGAAAATAATTATTCCAATGAAACTACATAGAGATGACTTCAACAAACCTGCGGAAGCAATGAAAATATATCTTTTGCTTGAACACCTAACTCAGCCAAGGATATAATAGCCTCAAAAATATATGGGCAATGTCTGCAAAAAAAGAAATCAAAACGTAATTCAAGTAGTAAGAAAGTTGTGGCAAAAAAACTAATAAATTCACCGTTTTTACCAAAAAGATAAAGAAATATGACAACAAACTGAAAGTTCATCAATTATCATACTTTAAAAGAGAGGAGATAGTATCAGATACCTCAGGCACTCTTTGTAACAAGCAATGGCAGGACGAATATGTTTAGACCATCGATAAAGCTTCCCCATCAATAAATCCATCAACATGGTTCTCACGAGCCAACACCTCCATAGAGATAAAGTCCTTTTACGGGATGTTCTCCTGATATTGCCTCTTTGTTTAACCTGCAAAAATGTGATTATTTGATATTGAATAACCTGAATTAGATAACCAGTTTTGTATTCAAACAATGCTTTTATTTACGGTTACGGCTTACCTCCATACTCGACCCGTCTTTGGATGTTTGTTGAGAGAGAACGATGTAATTTGTCACAAAGAGAAGCTAACCGGCTTCTCGGCTCCATCTTGTTTTCTATCTTCTGCCATTGGAGACACACAAAAACACTACATGTACAAATAAAAAAAATACCTTCAGATAAATATAAATCTTACAACAAGAAGAATCGAATTCGGTAATATTGTTCGCCGTACTCTTGTTGCTCTTCATTTCTGCAGTAAAACAAAATCAAAGAGAAACAACTATCAATTTAGAAGTTGAGAATGCAAGAAGCAATTGAGTAATATTTAAGATGAAATAATTTGCCGAGCGCGTCGTCTCCTCTTGCCGTGCGTGCCTAGCAGCAGCTGTAGAGCTCTCACCTGACATAACTGTTAGATAACACAATTTAAACAAGTCAGATGATAAACAACTATTTTTGGATTTTTAGATTTTTAAATGTTTTGTATTTTTGACATAAATAATTAAAAGCAAAAAACGAAATGGTCGTATAGTGTTTCAGTCGCGACCATTAAAACTTTAAATCAAAACAAAAACTAAAAAAAAAATTGAAACATTCGGGATACCTGCCTTGCAAATTCGATTATCCAGATCGTCTTCACCCAAATGGAGATTGAACACGGACGAAGCGATCTAATTCCTCTCAATTTATTTAAACCACAAATATTCCCAAACGACTCCCTAGGAACTCTAAATACAACAATATAAAAGACGCCAAACGAAAATCATTTAAACTACAACAATCGCCAAATAATCAACACTAAATTACAAAACGAACACAAGAAGCACCACATACGCAATTTGAAATTTATCCTCCTTATGTATTTACTAACAATTCGCCCCAAAACGCCTTACTTATGAAGTAATCCATCTGCCTAAATATATGTCACAAAAGCGAATCTATGAGTCGGCTACTAAGATTGTTATATATGAGCTACAAAAAGCAACAATGCTCCTTTAAAGAACTTAGCTCGACTAAAGTTAGTGGTGACGCCTTTTAGTCGTATAGGTGTTGTTATCGATTGTTTGCAGTCTGTGGCAGCTGTATCGCTATATATGTCATATGTAGTGGTCGAAGTAATGTCTGAACTGATATTTTATGAAATCATTTTCAGGTGTATTCCATATAGATATAAAAATGAAAATGGTGAGCTTGAAGTCCTCGTTATCAGCTCGCAGAAAGGCCACCGTAAATTTTGAACCATGTATGCAGATTTTCTGGTTCTGTTGCTATAAAGAAAGTCTTTTTACTGAATAGTTTCACCTTGATTTCGGAAAGAGGAAGTTTTGTGACATGAACCTTTTACTTAATAAAATATATCTTGTTAACATTGTCTATTGGAGCTCAAGGACTACTTAATCTTTATATTATTTATTACGTGATGTGATTTCTATCCATATATCAAATCTAGATGAATGGAAGGAAACAAAGTCAAGACTAAATTATACCTTTGGAAAGTGGATTTGGTGAACCAAAAAGCATTAGTGGTTGGTGGACGAAGAGTGATCGAATAACCTCCCTTTGAAATTTGATCTTTAAACATTTCAGGTGAGATATGAAAGGCTCCACTAATCCAGATGCTAACTTCTCTTTGTTTTTCCCATAGCATAGCAAAAGATCACATCTACAAGACAGTTCCAACAAGAACAAAGAAACACAAATTAAGTTAAATCAACACAGGAAAGATGCAATCTTTAGAAATTGTAAATGATGGATAAAAGCCCAAATTAGCAAGCTTGAAATCAGACACAAAAAGGTCAAATCTTTATACAATTTTACCACAAAAAATAAGAACACAAATCAGCAATTAATCAAACACACAAGAACAGAACATTCAGAAATCAAATCAAAGGGAAAGAAGAGAGACGTAATGGATAACAATGAGTATGAAAGCAGACCAAACGATCAATCTTTTAATAATTTTATCAAGAACAAAGAAACCCCAATTCAGCATAACTAAAATCAAATAAAAAAAATCAAACTTTATCAAGAAGCTTGACAACAGAGAAAAAAACCCAACTCATAACAACTGAAAACAGACCAATTTATCAATCTTTTAACAATTTCAACAAGAACAAAGAAAACCCAATTCATAATAACTGAAATCAAACCAAAAGATCAAACTAATCAAGAACATTGACAACAGATAAAAACCCAACTCAGAACAGCTAAAAATAGACCAAAAGAACAATCTTTTAACAATTTCGACAAGAACAAAGAGAACCATATTCAGCATAACCAAAATCAAGTCAAAAGATCAAAATTTATTAAGAATTTTGACAACAGAAGAAAACCGAAGTCATAACAACTGAAAATGTTGGATCTACAAACGAATTAAAATCGAAAACAATATTGTACCTTGGATGTAAAACTCTGGACGAATGGAAGCGGAGATCGGTGGTTAATATAGAGATGAGAGGATAGTGAATAGTCCAAGATCCCACACATGGGTGAAGGTTGAGTAACCAGAATTTATGAGAATGCACCATTAAAGTTCGGTTTTTGGATGAAATGTAATTACTGGGCATTTAATGAACCGTTTCAACAAACCCATTAGCTTCTTCGGAACGTAGCCAAAATGAAAATGAAGAGCTGGACTCATAGATGCAACTGAAGAAGGAGTGGGGAATTAATTGTGAATAAGGGTAAGAAAGAGATTAGAAGGGTAAGAAGGGAATTAGGTTTTAGTTTTTAACTAAAAGAAGTGGATAAAATGTCTATATTACCCTTCTATTTGTCTTAATTGTCACCAACATTCCTATAATACCCTTAAACATGTTGCTTAAATATGTTGTACATGTTGCTTCTTAAGTTGTATGAAAATGCAAATTACCAATCTTGGCCATCACTCCTCCTTAATAAGATAATATAGATACCTTATTATTTTATAAACTTTATTCAAGTAAAAATATAATAAAGCTTGTTCTAAAACATGTTCGTTTATTTATACATACAAATAACCATAACCAAGCTATTAAAAAAGCTATAAAGATGTATTTGACACCTATGAACTTATTTGATTAAATATTTAAATACCTACATAACGACATTAATTATCTAGGGTTCATCAGCTCACTTTTTTGTTCATTTTTCGCCTTAATTTTCAGGGTATAGATTAGTGTCATCATTTTAGTGTTTTATTCTCCTCAACGGTGATGGTTTTTAGTGTTTATTCTCCTCATCCTCAACGGTGATGGTGATGTGGATTGTTGCCAGGTGCGATAGGGTGTGCCTTTTGGATGGTGATGGAGACAATGATATACTTTAATAGAGGTGGGTTCGTGTAAGAAATTATTGATGACTGATGAGTTGTGGGTATGTTGATCATAATATACAATGTGATGATGAATGAGTATTGAAGATGGAGGATGATATGTTGATGTGGAGGTGTTAGTTTCTCTCACGACACATACTTATCACAAGTCTTACGGTTCCAGTTTAGTCTAAAGCTTGGTTGACATGATTTACGAGTTTTACATAATTTTTACAACTCTTAGGAAATATATGGTTAAATGTCACAATTGAGCATTCTATGTCAAATTTAAAGATAGAGACATGACAATATAGTTTTAATAATTTAAATGTAATTATTTTACATATAATTTGAATATCTAGTTGAGAATTTATAATTTTAGAGTAGTAGTATATTTTTAGTTTGTGTTGGGTTTGACCCGTTACTCAAAAACGCCTAATAAGTGATGGCAAGACATCAGTAGATGTTGGTGTCTGGTAGGGATGAGCATATTGTCCCGCATACCGACCTCGATTCCGTTCTGAACCGATCATGTACCGAACGACACCAAACCGAGGGTTTAAGATCGGCATTGGTACCCATATTTTTGGGTTTCAGTTTCGGTATTACTCAACATCAAGACGGTATTTAATCGATAATACCGACAACAAAAAGTACCGAATAAATATCGAAAAAACACCGAATACTGATTATATTTATACCGAGATTAATACCGATTATACATTATACGGGAAATTATATAGATTTTAAGTTTTTAACTGATTCTTATGCAATATGTGTGATTGTATAGTTGATGTGTTCTGTTATAAACAAGTATTTATGTTGTGTGCAATGGTTTATAGTATCTATGTTGGGGTTTTCTATAGTATCAACCAATATTTGTTTAAAAAGGTTATTGGATTTTAATACCATGAATTATTGATTATTGATTGCTGACACGTTAAACTACAAAATTGATCACCACCACACTGTATTTTCAACTAGTTGGTCGTGTAATGAAAGGAGGAAGGCCTAATTATAGGTTCGAATCCTGAAGCACACAAGACAATGAAAATAAGAACTTGTGGTCCACTATTTGATGAAAATTTGAATCTGAACTGACTCGGTTTTCATCTGACTGTTTCTTCAGCGAAAAACCTCGTGTGAAATCAGTATGATTTCCAGACAAACGCCGGGTGTGATGATCTTTACCAGACTACCACACAATTAAGAGACTCACCGTTAGACTGCCCGTAGTGGGCTTCATGTATAACGCCCTCATCTGAGGTGGACCAAAATGGCGCCCCCACACCATTACGGGGGGCTCCATTTTCAAAAAACTCAGTTGGGCTCCATTGATATAACGCCGGATCACACTTTCCCCCTCCAATCACACTTTGCCACATCAGACTCTCTCTCTCTTTTTTATTATTTTATTATTTTTTTAATTTAAAAGATATAATAAAATATTAATAGGGGCTTTATATATAAAGCCCCGCCACTACACCCCTTTTTCACTTTATCTCTCCATGGTGACTCAGCTGACACGTGAACCAATTAGAAAGGGGGGCTTTATATATAAAGCCCCCCACTACGCATAGTCTTAAAACAAAATTTATATTGTTTTAAGAACTGATTATATTTTAATTAATTAATTCAAGTGTCCGTACAAGTTAGCTGCATATTTAATTTGGTTGCATCAGCATCACTGATTTGACCTCTCCACCTTCTTCCCTATCACCATTCTTCCCCTCTTCTCTCTCTCCTACAAGAATGCGTGTCTGGTTTTCTTTCTGTTAAAAACAGAGCATGACCAAGTGTTTTATATATATATATATACACACACACACACTCACTCATCAAACACCACACATTATCTTTCTTTTCCCTAAACGCATTCCCCTCTTTTCTTTCCAATTTATGTACTTAACTAAAGCTTTTATATTCTCAGCTTATCATGTAAGAGCAAAGTAATCACTACTCACTAATTTCACATAAAGATCGTCCCTTTCTTGTTTTCACTTAATGGGTATTCGTTAGTTTCTCTTTTCTTTAAGGTTTATACACATTTCTTCAAGTTTTTACTTCTTTTTTTCTCATTTCACATAAAGATCGATGCTTTCTTGTTTTAAGTAAATGGGTATTCGTTAGTGTCTCTTTTCCTTAAGTTATATACACAAATCTTGAAATTTGATTGGTTTTTCACCCTTTAGAACATGTAATTGTTGTTGTGGGTTCATTGCACACCAACTGTTCGATGAAATGCGCTTGCTTTTTTTAAATAAAAAAAGTGTAGTGAGATGATGGGTATGGTTCTTTATCATGTTAACCGTTAGTTGAGGGGTTAATAGATGGAGGCTTCTTTGTTGTTTCGTTAATTTATCGGTTGTTTCGGATGGATTCGTTTCGTTAACATTTGCTGATGGAGTTTATAAAAAACAGCTTTATCTGGTTCAAGTTAATTACTTGATTCTTTGATTATTCTTTATAGTATATACTCATTGATTCTTTAGTGATCTCCTGAGATGTAATGGGGATCATTGTATAATAAAACACATATGACAGTATGACACAACATAAGTGTTTCTGTCATCACTCTTCTAGTGATATAATAAAAATCCTTGTATTTCTGCCCATTTCTGCACATATATTCTGTATGCACGTTTAAATCTTTGTGTTTTTCGCCTTTCGAGTTTGAAACCATTTGTTGAATAATCAGAAAATCCAACACATACTGTAATAAAACCAAAAATATTTGATATTAATGGAAGAAACTTTCGTTCCGTTTCGTGGGATCAGTAATGATCTAAAAGGAAGATTACTCTGCTACAAACAAGACTGGACAGGCGGCATCCGGTCCGGTATCAGGTTCGCGTTTCTTTCGTAAAATAAAATCGTGTTATTATGCTTTTGATTACAAGTTACAAGATTATGTTTTCTTTATTAGGATTCTGGCTCCAACGACGTATATATTCTTTGCTTCAGCGATACCGGTTATATCTTTTGGGGAACAACTAGAAAGAGATACTGGTTAGATTTTTTTTAAGTGTCAAGATGTTCATATTCTCACTTGTTATAACATAAATAGGCTAAAATTTTGAATTTGAATGTTTGTTTGATATAGAGGGAAGTCTAACTGCAGTCCAAACTCTAGCCTCAACCGCACTTTGTGGGATTATTCACTCTATAATTGGAGGCAGCCACTTCTTATATTAGGTGTTGCTGAACCAACAGTGTTGATGTACACTTTTATGTTCAACTTTGCTAAGGATCAAAAGGACTTAGGGAAACCTCTTTTCTTAGCCTGGCTGGATGGTATTATTTTTTTTAACACTCTTGGCTTAAAACTAGAGGAGGAAAAATGGGTGGGTTGGGTTGACTTGAAACCCTCTTTGTCAAAGTCTTTTGAGAGCTATGTTATTACAATGTTATGTTCACTTTTATGAATAAGGTGGTTATGAAGTTGTATGCATTAAAACTTGGTTTAGTAATGGTAAAAGTAAAACAAACAAATTTTCAAGTTTTGACAGTTTGGTGGTTTAACTCTTAAACCTTTCTTTTTTGGCGGTGATTTCGTCACTTAACTTTTGTTTTTGACTTATTCAAACCTATTTTTTAAGATTTTGATTGATTTTAACCAACCAACTTTCAGTATTTTATCGATTAAGTTCCGTGGAAAAAACTTCCTAGTGGTACTGTATACTTTCTTTTTTCCTTGATGTTTAATCCCTATGTTTTTTTTGTGTTTTTTTTAATTTTGTTTAGTTCAGTTAAATATTTTAACAAGCCATAACAAATTGGCAAGTTAAGGGTTAAACCGCCAAAATCTTGAAAGTTGTCTGGTTTACCATATTACTAACCCTTAGAAAAAACACTTTAGATGGCTTTCTACCTGTATTTCCATGTAAACTGATTCTTTTGATATCCATTTGAGCTGTTAGCAATAAAACATAGCCCAGATCGAGCAGTTTATGAGAATATGGGTCCAAATTGTTGTGTTTACCTTAAAACTAACTACTTCTTGAGTATGGGTTTTTAAGAAAGTTATTATTGTTTGAATGGTAACAGGGTTTGTGTGTGGACGGCTTTTCTATTGATCTTGTTGTCTGTTTTGGGTGCTTGCTCAATCATCAATAGATTCACACGCGTAGCTGGTGAATTATTTGGTCTTTTAATTGCAATGCTCTTTATGCAGCAAGCTATTAAAGTAAGTATAACGAACTACCTTTTATTTTGTGTTAAATAAAACTAACTAAACCAATGGTGACGGATGATTTTGCGACACGGGATTTTCGTTTTGAAACTGATTAATGCAACTTGAAAACACCAAATCTAACATAAGTTTAATACTTTAATATCATAGGAGTTGTGGATGAGTTTGGTATACCAAAAAGTCAAAGCCCTAATCAACCTGCTATGCAATCTTCATGGCGTTTCGGAAATGGAATGTTTGCTTTGGTTTTATCTTTTGGCCTTCTCCTTACTTCTTTACAAAGCCGTAAAGCAAGGTCCTGGCGATATGGAACAGGTTAGCGTCTCAGCCTCGTCTTTGTGACTAAAGGGGTGCATAAATTCTCATTTTTAATGTGGTTATGTGATATCATATGATCCTAGTTGAATAATCAGCTCTAAGCTTGTAACCGGATGTGCTTCTGATGCATCAAGTTGCAAATAATAATCAAAGATAATTAGATGAGTGGTTGGCAACTTTGAAATATAATAATGCATTAATAAATAGAATGACCAAATGATATTTTTATCAAAAAATTAGGTATATTAGTTTATTTACCCTTAAAAAAATCACTTTTACGGCAGTCATGATCTAAAACTGATTAAATAATCAAATTATCAGAAGCAGAAAATGTGTATCCAAATATTAAAAACCGACCATTGCAAATCCTAACACCCCCTTAAAACAAGTTGTCAAAACATTTGTTGACTTCTGATTCTTAATTCCAGGATGGCTAAGGGGATTTATTGCGGATTATGGGGTCCCGCTTATGGTGGTTGTTTGGACCGGTGTGTCATACATACCAACTAATAGCGTCCCAGAAGGAATACCGAGACGGCTTTTTAGTCCAAATCCATGGTCTCCTGGCGCTTATTCAAATTGGACCATTGCAAAGGTGTTTTTTTTAATACTTATAACTTGCATTAACAGGAACATGTTGTTTTTCTTTCACAAAAATCTTTAATGTCATATTTCTTGCAGATATGCTCAACGTCCCACTTGTTTATATAATTGGAGCTGTCGTTCCTGCCACCATGATTGCCGTTCTATACTATTTTGATCACAGTGTTGCATCTCAACTTGCACAACAAAAGAGTTTAATCTAAAGAAACCACCTTCGTATCATTATGACCTTCTTCTTTTGGGATTTTTGGTAAGTGATTACCAGGGCTGTCCCTGAGATTTCAGGTGCCCGGGCCGAGCCACTAAAAATGTGCCTCTTACACTTAAGCCTTGACGAAAATAAATAACGTAAACTCTTTTCTTTAAACGACGATTAAAGTATTAAACTAATATACCTAACTCTTTTCGATTAAAATATTAACCGAGGATGCGTGAAGCTCTCTTTAACATTCTTTTTAGCCCAAAGCTTTTGAATTGGGTTGAGAGAAAAATTTGTTTGCTTATGTGTGCGTAGGTTTTCTTCTATTCTTTTGCTTTTTTTTTAAATTTAGTTAAATCAAATTGGTAGTGGGCTTTTAAACTTGGTATGGGTTACTAGTATTTAGGTTATTTTATAATTTAAAGATGTGTTTAATAGGCCTAAGTTTAAATGTTTGAAGATGCGTTTAAAAAAACATATACATATATATATATGATTTTTTTTTATAAAAATGTGCCCCGGTATTCCGGACCCTGGCCGGTTGGCCTCCCCGGCCCACCCAAGGGCCGGCCATGATATTTACTCATATTTCTTCTTTTAAATATATTTATTTACTCTGTGTATTTTTACTTTAACAGACCTTACTATGTGGGCTAATTGGCATTCCTCCTTCCAATGGAGTCATTCCACAATCTCCTATGCACACAAAGAGCTTAGCCACCTTGAAGCATCAGGTATTATTTTTTTACCATTCAAATAAATTAAGATTTTTTTTTCTCTTATTTTATCACAGCTGGATGATGCAGTTCTCTTAAATTAGTTGCTTAAAGTAGTGATGATATAGATTGTTAATGCGCATGCATGCATGTATCGGTAATACATATTTTTAAAATTATCTTGTACACATCTTATGTGTGACCATGACTTCATAACACTTGATAAATAACAAGCTAGGACCCACTTATGTCCCCCGAAAGAACCGACTTCTGATAGTAATGATGAAAAAAATAGTCTCTTTTTGTTTTTCTCTTAACTTTCATTTTGTTTTTATGCTCATAGTTCAATTAGTTGTCAATTTAGAAATCAAACTAGTTCAATTGACACTTAAAAGTCAACTATCTATTCTTTCATGGGTTGGAGGTAGTTTATATTATCTTTTCATTTGGCTGTTTCCTTTCCAACTACTTCCTTTTTCTAATGCTATAAATTGTCTTATTCTAATTGATGGCTCATATTAGTAACTTATCTAATATTAGTGAAGTAATAAATCATTAATTTAATCTTGGCTAGAAATAACCTACTAAATATGGTCTTGGCGAAATCTAGTGCGAATCTCCGGGAAAAGATTTATACACTAGTACGCTACTAAAGAATGTTTACAAGCATATGCTATAGCTTGTATTATTTTATTATTCGAATGATGTGTAAATATTAAAATTTATATATTATTCGTGTTTTTTTATGACCAATGATTTTTTTTTTAAAAAAAAAACAGCTACTACGGAATAAACTTGTATCTACAGCTAAAAGAAGTATCCGTGAAAACTCAAACTTGGGTGATTTGTACCGGAACATGCAGCGAGCATACAACGAAATGCAGACTCCACTCATTTATCAACATCCATCAACTCTGGTACATATTTAAATAAATTCAGTCCATTTTGACTTCATTTTGCTTTATTTATTTATTTATATTTATCTAAATGATTATCTTTTAAACAGGGACTAAAAGAGCTAAAAGAAACAACAATACAGCAAGCTTCTAGTGGTGGTTACGTTGATGCACCTGTTGATGAAACCGTTTTTGATGTGAATAAAGATGTTGATGATTTGTTGAATGTTGAAGTGAAGGAACAACGCTTGAGCAATCTGTTACAAGCGTTAATGGTTGGTGGTTGTGTTGGTGCTATGCCTGTTCTTAAAAAGATTCCCACTTCGGTTCTTTGGGGTTATTTTGCTTTTATGGCGATTGAGAGTTTGCCTGGTAATCAGTTTTGGGAGAGAATATTGTTACTCTTTACCGCTCCAAGTCGTAGATACAAGTAAGTTTTGAGCTACAATTGCATCTAAAAAAGTTGGCATTTGTTAGTAGTGTCAAAACGGGTGGGTGAGGTAACTGTGGTCGAAAACATATAACGTTTTTGCGTATGTCAAATCTGTCTTCTCAAGTTGTCCCGCAACACTTTTGTGTACAAATTTAGATGTGACTAGAAAAGTTATATCATTTAAAAAATAAGTTAAATAATTGATAAAAATAATTTAGGAAGGTTTATCCTAAATGCACTTTTGGGTGATTTTCGACCCGCTTGATTTCTTTTTTTTTTCCTTACTACATGTTTGAGCCGTTTGAGATAAAAAATAAAGTGATATTTACCCGTTTATCTAAAAACGCAAATCTAAACACCTCCAAATGAAAGAAACCGATTATCAGGCAACTGTTGTATTTTATTTGTACCTTATTGTGGTACTCACACACAGAGGTATATACATATAAAATATATAATGTTATAATCTTTTGTTTGGCATTCTAATCAGGGTTCTGGAAGAAAATCATGCTACTTTTGTGGAAACGGTGCCTTTCAAGACGATTGCATTTTTCACGGTTTTTCAAACGGTTTACTTACTTGCTTGTTTTGGCATAACTTGGATCCCAATCGCTAGTGTTCTTTTCCCACTTTTGATTATGCTTCTTGTTCCTGCAAGACAATATTTGCTTCCCAAATTTTTTCAAAGGTGCTCATCTTCAAGATTTGGATGCTGCTGAATATGAAGAAGCACCTCCCTCAACCTACAATGTGGCATTTGGTGTAAGTCATCCTTTTCTTTTTTAATCCATTTAGATAAAATAAAGACGCGCTGTTCAGTGGCGAATCTTGGCCCGAAACTTCGGGGTCGGAAGTCACTAATTTCGGGGGGTCGAAACCTTATATACCAAAAAATAATCGGAACTTCTGAGCGAAATTCCGGGGGGGGGGGGGGGGGGGCGGCCACCCCCTCCCGCCCCTTAAAAGGATCGCCCCTGGCGCTGTTTACGCTTCTACCAAACAATTTGAAGGAAAATAATATGTTTTCATTTTTGTATAAATCAGTTTTGATAAAAAGTTCAAAATCAACTCTGCTACTAGTTTCTTTTATTTATTTTTTTATATTTATAAATTTATATATAATGTATACGCTTGCAGGAGGAGGATGTTCATTCAAGAACATCTCAAATCGATAGCGGGGAAGCTCTTGATGGAATTATAACAAGAAGCCGAGGAGAGATTCGTCATTCCAACAGTCCAAAAATAACAAGTTCAAGCCAAAGCCCACGAGAAATGCAGCCTTCATATAGCCCACGTGTGTCGCAACAAGCTTTTAGCCCAAATTTGCACGAGTTAAGGGTCGATAGGAGCCCTAGATCACCTGGAAAAGGACTAGAAATCAAGCAAACTCCAAGTCCTGGTCCATCTAATCTTGGTCAAACTAGTAAAGGTTCTTCCTCATGACACATTTGCAAATTCAATGATACTTCAAAGGTATCTGTCATCATTGTGTGTTTATTGTTTCTTTTGTAATGTTTGTAAGGTATGTTTTCATTTTATTGTATGTGTATGAAATAATGTTATTTTTTTTATTTCTGATTCGTGTTTAATTCATACATTCGTGTTCACTTGTGAAATAATTTATCGTCTTATCATCATCATCATCATCTGACCGAAAATTCTTCTGGGCAATGTAATTGTCATCTATCGGTGTTTATCTTCATATTCGAATTCGGTCAAAATCTTCAATTGGTTTAAGTTCATCTTGTTCTTCAATAGGCAAACATGTAAAAATGTTGAACGTGTTAGATTTGTATTTAAAAAAAATATATATATATATATCAACTTTGGACATATCTTTCGAAAACATTCTTGACGCCTATTTCTTTCGTAAAAACTATGCATCTTCTTAGAAAACATACTATACTTCAAAACAATTTATGGAGTACACGTATGAACCAAAACCGTTTATCAAAAGGGGTCTAGCTAGACATCTAATCGGTGCATTTTAGGTACACTTTGTTATATACTAATTGTTATAAAAATATAGAACTTCAGTTGATTTATTTAATCGTTTCTTGGGCCTAGCTAAATCTTGTGGGCTAGAAGGAAACGGGAAGAAATGGAAGCCCACAAGATGATTTAAAAAGATGCTGTTTGCATAATCCTTTTCTTACGGTCTTATCGCTCTATTGGGGAAAATTCCCCAATGTTGCCTCCTGTGCATGTTAATCTAGGATACACAAATAAACATGTGTGGCTAAACATCCAATATTCCCGTGACTGTTTTCGGGTGTAGAGTTTGTGGTGATTAAACGTGTTTTGACTTAGTCCTTCACGGGTAGCTCAGTTGGTGAATGGACTAGGGATCTCTCTTGGAGGTCTCAGGTTCGATTCCCATGAAGGACATAATGAGAAATGATGGATGACTCATGGCCGGCGTTGTTTAATTGGCCGTTAAAAAAAAACGTGTTTTGACTTTTTTTAAAACCTATTTGGGTTTGAATTTTGTTAGCATCTTAAGACTATTTAGGATTCAGTTGTTATATGATCGTTAAACAATTTGTTTTTTTTTTATAAACTTTGGTTTAACACTCATCTGTTCTTGGTTTCTTTACATAAAGAAATAATTTGGGGTTGGGTTTTGTTTAGACATTTAGCAAAAGGCTTAATTGGTTGTTTGTGAATAGAAATCTCTATAACTATAACCATCACATAAATTAAATAAACTAATAAAATCATGTCTATGAGATTTCAAGCTAGGTGAAACTAAGTCAAAAGTCTTATTGTACAAACGTGAAACCTATAGATTGTCTATGTTTATCTTTTTCATATATTGTTTTCAATCAAATCTTAGTCACGTTTACTTTTCAAAATTAATTAAATCAAACATTCTTTCAAGTTTACCTTTAATGTCTAGTTTAATGAACTTTGCCATTTTCAACACTTTCCACTAATTCCTTATGGATTCGACATTTTACTTGCCCTTACTAGTAAAGATGACTAGAATACTCTTTTTATTTATATTTTTGATTGACCATCCTACATTGGTCAATTTGTAATTTAAGCAGAATACAATAATTAATTAATTACGTAAATTTATTCATAATGCTTTAGGGCTAAGTCATCCTACACAGTGTAAAATACATGAAAAAGTGAGAATGATACAAAAAAAATGCAATGGATCACAACATATAACATAACGGGTCACAAAATAAAACACAATACCGAAAAATATATCACAATGCCAAAAGAAAAGACAAAATGAGTCGCAAAAATAACACAATGGCGGGAAAAAAACACATTGCTACATAAAAAACACAATGATATAACACAAATTTTTAAAACTACAAGCTAAAAATCTAGAAAACCGAAAACTTAAAAGCTAAGATCGTAGAGTTCGATGAGATGGTTTCTATGCCGCTTTAATGAGTTCAAACGGAGTACGTTTGATACCCTTCCTACGAAAACGTGTATTTAATCCTAACCTAATATTTAAAAAAAAAATAGATACAAATATTAAATGAATTACTATTATTGGTTTAAACTTATTATTTTTTTAGAGGGTGTTTGGGATTGAGTTTCAAAACAACTTATTGACTTTTCAAGAAGCCAATAAGTCAATAAGCTGTTTGTGTAACCCCAAAACACTTAGTTTTGACTTTTGGCTTTTGGCTTTTAAGGTGGAAAAACTGTTTTTGAGAAGTTAGAAATCCTAGCTTTTGGATTTTGGCTTTTGACTTTTGGAAAAAAAAATTACAAATCTACCATCCATACAACCAATATTCACAATAAGTTAAGCGAAACACTTAAAAAACAACAATCTATTGACTTTTTAACGTTTCTCATCCCAAAAGCTAATCCAAACACTTTTTTTAAAACTCATTTTCAAAAAGTCATAAGCCAATAAGCACTTCAGATCAAAAGCACTTTTACATTTCCAAACTCAATCCCAAACACCCTCTTACAAAATATATATCTTTCACTCTTTTAAATTAAGATAAAGATGTGCAAATAAGGACGTGAGATTGGGAGCTACCAAGGGCTTCTTGCATAATACGTCTTCGTAAAAAATTATAATGCTCCCATAAGTCCTTAACATATGATATGAGCCTTTCAACCTAGATACAATACATACCCTTTTATAAATTGGGTGTTACAAAATGAGATAAAAGAGAAATTACATAATTGATTGGAAGAATAAACAACTATATCATTTTATAGGGATGGTTCAATAGAAAACTCATTTTATTGAGAGAACTCAAGAACTTTATATTATAAATGTACAATATATCATATATTGCATATGTGTAGTATATATTGCACATGTGTAACATATGATATATTACATATGTGCAATATATGATATATTGAGTATATTGCATATTTGTAACACACGATATATTGTGTATATTACATATGTGTAATATATATTACACATGTGTAATATACAACATATGATATATTACATATGTGTAACATAGAGTTCTCGAGTTCTCTCCTTATAAATGAGTTTTCTATTGAACCTTCCCCTCCTTTTATATTATGTCTTCGTTAGTTTTGGTGTCATTATGGGGTTAATCCAATTAGTAGAGTCATATATCTTATAGAGCATCTCTAGTGGTATAACCCAAAAACCATAAAAAACAATCATTTTAGCATGACACATTAGATTTTAATCCAACATTCAAAACCCATCATTTTACCTTCTATAACAAATCATTTCAAACTTTCACTTTGTCACTTTTCTCTTTAGTTGATCTATTTCCAATTTTTAATAATAATTTATCTTTTTTATATTTCGTATATTTTAACTATATATATTACATAACATAATTTGTTTCTTCTAATTTTCTTCACCCCTTTATCCAAAACCCTTGTTTATCATCCAGCAAAACCCTACAAAATTTCGACAAAAACTACTTTTCTCTCTTTTTTTATAAAACTTTCAATATCAACTCTAATCAAACCCCCACCAATAAAAATGTAAAGAAATGGAAGAAAACAATGTCAATTTAACAGATGACCAAAGGTGAAAAAGGAACAACAACGGGCAATGACGATGTTTTTGGCCGGTGGTTGAAGGTCAGACTCTTTGTAAAGCTCAGTTTCTTCAAGGGAGGCTCCAGCAAACAAGGAACCGACGCCAGAGAGTTTAAAGATTGAGCGATAAAGAAGCCAAAAAATTGAATGAGGCCCACATGCACAACAGTCTGGACGAGTCCACACCCGCAGACCATTTGACTTGAACGATAGAGCCCCACTGTCGCATGTGGTTTATGGGATCGGTTTGAAACTCCGGACAACGTCACATTGACACTATTGAGATGTACTTAAAATGGAAATATTAGGTTTAGACCTAAACAAGGGAGTAATTTATAAATAACAGACATGAAGAAGCACAGGAGTAACAATTGTTTTTAAGAAACAATCTAAGAATTTTAGGTTAAATAAATTTAATTAGTTTAGGTTTATTATTAAGCTACAAGTTATATGTTTAAATATTTTTTTAAATGTAAATATTTTGTATGCCTTTTAACATACTTTATACAAAAGAATTATGAAGTAAAAATATTATTACTTTTTATATATCAATACCATAGTACATCATTTAAGTAATGCAATTATTATATTTCAATGTGTTAATATATTTCTATTGTTTGTTTAAATAAAAACTTATACAATTTTTCTGTTTTTCAATAACACTTTCACATTTGTCTACTCAACTTTTTTCTCTTTATTTTAAACCAACCACCCTCACGATTTTTTAACAACCATAAATTTTTCATCTATTAGTATTTTTTTTCCAAAAATTAAACTATATATTGTTTTAATTTGAGTATAGTATTGCTATAAATTTTATTTTATTTTAGTGAGCCAATTAACCAAAATTCAGTATCGTTTTTTTTGTACATTTCATAACCGAATCAAACCATTCATATTTTCATATATTTTCTAGCCATTGTACCTCCAATTCACGTATTTAATGTTTATACTTCCTTTCATGTAATCTAACCAAACCGAACCGATTAACCAAAAACCGTTTGGTTGATAAACTAGATTAATCAATAACATCGATTTCGGTTGAGGCTAATAACGATACATAACTATAGACATATTTGGCAATGTATGTGTTTTCTGTTGCATCGCTCAGACACCTCTTTAGTATAATATGACATAGGTAAAGGTTCATGTGCAAATATCATATTTTGTGAGAAGGATTAAGAATTGATAAGTATGCATCATGTTTTGGATTTAAGCATGATGTTTTAGGTTGTTTTTGGTAGAAAAACACCAAACACAACAATTTAAAACACAATGCAATGTATTATAGCCATGAAATTTAAAACACTACTAAAACACAACAATTTAAACACATGTTCTTGGTAAAGTGTTTTAAGTTTCAAGCATAAAAAAATTTGCTTTGTGTTTTTAATTGTTATGTATAGTGTTAATTTAACCTAAACAATCCAAAACATCATGACTAAATCTAAAAAATGATGCATATATATATCAATTCTTATTCCTTTTCACACTTCTCACGAAATGTGGTCTTTACATACTAACCTCATCATGTAGTGTAATGTAAGGTAAGATAATGTAATGTAATATAGTACAATACAATATAATATAATTTAATATTATATAATATAACTTTTTAAGTAATCTTGTGTATCTATCTATATATATAAAAGAATTGAACGTTGCTGACGTGGCGTTCAATGGAGCCTTCAACCTCTCCTTTATAGTGCCACGTGGCATCCTAATTGAAAGTTTTTAGTGTTTTTTAATTAATTTGATTTTTAATAAAAAAACAACGCAAACCCTATTCCCGTATTCCGCCTCTTCTCATCTCATTCTAATAATCTCAATCGTCTCTCTCTCACCTCACAATTCTCAACCAGCAACCATGAACGATTCTAAATCAAAGATGACCCTCTCGATATGCTAACCCTAATTCCCCCAGAAATTTTACAGCTGGTCAAAGGTACATAAGCTTAGGGTTTGTTTTTATTAGATTTATTAATTAATGTTTATATTTGTTTATATCCTAAGGGTTAAGGATTGCGGGTTTTCATCTCTTTTGATGTTTTCTGCATTCCGATTCACACAGCTAACTTGCCTTTTTTACATTTTTAGTGATTCAGTGCTTTGATGTATTGTAAGAATAAATTGATTTTAGGGGTTATGGATATTGAAGTGCATGAATAGGAATGGTTTTTTATTAATTTACTATTGAATTTATTGAATCTTATTGTAGTTATAGTTCAATTTAAATATTAGGAACTGTACTTGAATTTGTGTTATATGTAAGGGTAGATAAAATATTATTATTATTATTATTATTATTATTATTATTATTATTATTATTATTATTCATCGATTATTATTATTCATTGATGATTAGAGGAATTTGCCTTTTTATTATTTGTTAATCGATGATTAGAGGCTGTCTGTTGCGTACTCGTGTTGTAACTAGATAATTGGATTTGAATAGGAGGCATGTTGGTTTTGAGGTAACTAAGAGTAATTCGTCTTTCGGTTAAATACTCATCGATGCTTTGACTCATTTTAGGCTTTTTGTCGAGTATAAGTGATGCAGGTAGACAATTGGATATAAAAGTTATGATTGTTGTTATTAGAAGGCACGTTGATTTTCAGGAAACTAAGTAATTTCTCTTTCGATTAGATCTTTAATTGATGATTGGAGGCTTTGTGTTAAGTATAAGTGTTGTACATAGACAGTTGGATTTGGATCATGATTGTTGCTGTTAGGCGGCATGTTGATTTCGTGAAAATAAGATATTCGTCTTTGATTAATTATATCGATGATTAGAGGCTGTCTCTCGGGTATTCGTGCTGTAAGTAAATAACTGGATTTGATTCATGATTGTTGTTGCTAGGAGGCATGTTTATTTTCAAGGAAATTAAGAGTAATTCGTCTTTTGTTTATTTACTCATGGATGATTCGAGATTGTCCGTATCCGTGTTGTAAGTAGACAATTGGATTTGAATCATGATCTTTGATTCTAGGAGGCGTGTTGATTTTGAAGAAAGTAAGATTAATTCGCCTTTTTAGGAGGCATGAATGATGGATGAATCTTGTGAACTGTTTTGAGAGCTGGAAAATTGAAAATAGGAGTTCTTTCCTCTGTGGCATGTTATGTTTTTGACTATATAAATAGCTTTGTTATTTTTTTACCTATCAACCAAAAGTATTAACATGCTTGAATGTGTATATGTTGATAAAAGTGTTTACTACTATGGTGCTTTTCATGACCTCAAACAGTAGGGGTGTGTACATTGTAAATTGAAACAGCCATGAATAACGACATAACTCTACTAGAATAGTGCAGCGAATAAGACCACAACATCGTGCGTTCTAGAGCGTGTTCAGCAACAAATCATAGTCTACGAGGAAACAACGTTTTGGGTTGTTTGTGGCTACGTGGGAGGTGGTTTAGGCTGCAATCGGTGGTTAAATAACATTGGATAATAGGGGTGACAACCACCACATTAGGACAACATATATAGTGCAATTAGGTGCAGTTTTGGGCCCGATTGCGGGCCTGAATTGTGAGTTACTACATAGCAGCGATTCAGGCTCTTTGGATGCTGTGACGGAGGTGTTTCAGGGCTGCAAAAAGGCGTCTATAGAGCCATGATAAGTGACGATAAAGTCTGCCATATAATCGAGTTGTTATGGGTTGCTTTTGGTTCCAAATGGTTAGATGATCGTTCAGATTATGGGTGTAATAATATTATACATGTTGTTTATATGATGACTTAACTTAGTTTGTCGTGAAGATTATTTATGTCAATTCATCAAGGTATATATATCCATACATATAAATACGTTTATATAAATAAGGATTTTTAATCTTTGCATTGTGACTTCTATGAATTTGGTTTCTGGAAGCACTATTAGTTTTCATAAATTGTTCTTCGGTTTAATAATAATTATGTTATTTTAAGTAGTTACTTTTAAATACGTTGGTTTAGATTGATGTGATAAATACATATAGTTGATTCCTTTTAAACTGTATATATTCTACCAGCTTTTCGTTACTTGAAGACTTTGTGGAAACATTTGGACAAGTATTGTTGGATGTTGGTTGATGACTTTATAGGAATATGCTAACTGTTTTGAAATCAAAAGTAAAGTGGTCTGCTGATAAGTTGGTATTCTGGTATTGTACAGAGTGTAACTTGGTCTAAGGAATGTCACCCGGTCTCCTATTTTTATTATTTTGAGTGTATAATAAATGGTTTAGTTGCAGGGGCGAAGCTTGGGTTCTTGAATCGGGAGGGGCCGGACTCAATTTTTTTTCGGTCGGTAGTGGCAAATCGCGGGGGGCCGGACTCAACCTGGACTTGATTTACCTACGAAAATCGCAAATTTATACCGCTACGCAAAAAAAAAAACAATGGGCAGGGCCACCCCTGGCCCTCAACATCCTTCGCCCCTGTTTAGTTGTAAATACACATACTTGATGTGTTTTCAATCGTATACTGTTAGTTGGTTGTTGACTTAATAATCATATGCTAAGTGTGTGTGAATTTAAAAGTAGGTGCTATGTGCAGATTTCTTCAATATAATAAATTGACGTTTGTTTCTTGATTGCCACAATTAAAATTAAAATTATTATTATTGTTGTTGTTGTTGTTGCTGCTGCTGCTTTTGTTGCATATAAAACAATCAAAAACCTTTTATTGTTGTGTTTCCTGGTCACAGATTAGGAAGCTTGACCCTGCTTTGGATATGGAGGCTGATGAAGGGGATGATTACACACATACGAAGGGCATGTAGACTATGACAAGGTTCCAGCGTGGTATACACGCATCCTGAAGTGGTGTCTGTGGGGAAGTCGCAGGAGCAGGTGAAGGAGTCTGGGTGGCGTACAGGGTAGGGAAGTTTCCCCTGTTGGGGAACAGCAGGGCCAAGTCCATTGTTGATGCAGAAAGCCTGGTGAAGGTGATATCGTAGAAAGAGACAGACAAGATATTGGGGGTTCATATCATGGCGTCAAACGCTGGAGAGCTGATCCACGAGACTGCTTTGGCGATAAGTTATGATGCATCAAGTGAGGATATTGGGCGGCAATGACAGGTTTGCTTACATCTTTAATTTGAAGCTTTTTAATGTTTTCTTTTTTTGTTTAGTTTATTTGAATTTTGATATGGGTTTGTTTATTATCAAATGGTTTATTTGTTTCTTTGTGATTTTTTACTTCAAACCTATTTGGTTGGTTAATAAAAGCTCAGATAAGAACAATTCAATTAATGTTCTTTTGAAACCTCTTAACTCAATGACAGGTCACTGGTAAGATCTAGAAAATGTAAACGTGGCTACATTTTGATTTGATTTGGATTGCTACACGATGTACATTTGTCTTTTTGGTTACAACCTAATCAAGACCAGCAATTTGATATTCTGTGATTGTATATAGAGTTGTTTGGATGTTCATTCCAAACTTCATTACTTGATATGAATTTATGCTCTATCATTGTACCAGTTTTTAAGCCTTTTATATAAATGTATCATGATTTTACTATGTGTTCTGTTATGGTTGTGTTCAAGTGTCTTCTATATACTTGATCTTAAGAATTCACTGCTGTCCTGCAAGTCATTCTTAGAGCAAATGGAAAGCAACAACCATAGACATTCAACAAAATCTTTAATACTAAAAACAAAGTTATAATACTAGCATGTGGTTTCCTTCTTCAGCTTTAAAAGTTATTGCTTTACAACTCCAACCTTATGCAATATCACAAATTTATGCAGCTGCTATGTATTAGTAATTAAGAACTGGAATGTGGGTAATGTCAAATGTCTAAAATATTCATTTGAAGAAGGGAAGTTCTGGTTTGGTTACATGTTATAACAGTTCACTTATATGAATGTACATTTTGGTTTCTTGATCTTTGAAAATAGTCTTGAATGAGTTATAATGACTTGTCCCCCTTTTCAAGTACTGGAACTTATATAGGTAGTCTATGGAAACAATTCTAGGCGATTGGTTATTGTTAGCGTTTATACGTTTGGTATATTTTCTTCTTTATCATTTTTTATATAGTCATATTAAAATTTTCAACCCCGGTACCTTACCAAAATTGTGAAAATTAAAACCGGCCGTGTTCTTCAAGATTTGTTTTAGGAACTTATTACACGAATTTGCTGACTTTCTGATGTTGTTGTTCATTGTGCGTCTGTTTATAGGTCGTGGAGGGATGTTACCAAGGAGATTGTTAAGACTCCTGAAGAATATGGGAGGTTGACTTTTCCAATATCATTGAAGCAGGTTAGGTTTTGATGATTATTTTTGCAAAACGCTTATCTTTTTACATTGATTTTGTTGGATTTAGGTGATTTTAATTTGAGTCTCTTAATCTTGCATAATAATAGCCAGGTCCTCGAGACGCTCCAATTCAGTGTCACATAAAAAGAGATAGGGCAACCTCCATACACCGACTGTACTTCGGGTTGACCTCATGTGAGTCAACATGAACTTTATTCTTTTCTGTTTAATATAATCATCAATATTGTGTTATGTAGATTCTTATTCTTAATAAAATATGTTCTCACCTGAACAATCTCATTTGCTGCAGCATATTTGATTGAAACGATATTCTACACAGATTTGCAATAGGAGAAGTTACTTTAAATTGAAATTGCGTTGGATAATATGTGAATTTAGGATGTTTTGGAGTAGAAAGGCGTGATCATTAGCTAATTTGTTTTTATGTCATTGATGACTAATTGTCTGTTACATCTTAATATTTTCAGATGAATTCAAGACTGCCTCAATCGATAAGAACCAACCCGGGAAACTGCATAAGAGTAAGGATAATAAGGTGGCAGTTGAATTTCAAAACAACCAGCCATGGAAACCGAAGTCAGTTTCGATGGTAGTATAGAAGATTACAAGGATAATGATGCAGTTTTGTTCTTTGATGGGACAAGTTGTAGGTTAGATCGGTTAAGCGGTTGAGGCATGTTCGGCAACCTGGCGAGTCTGAACCATGGTATATTTTTTGAGGGCCTTTTCAACTTCTTTTTTTAATTAAATTTATATCCATTTACCTTGATTAGTTGAGATGTTTAGTTCCTAATCCACTTTTGTTTTTGCAAAATTAGAACCAGCGGTGGGTGTCCAAGCGGGAAATTCGACAAGTTTGTCAAGTTCGTCAATTGAAGCGTTACGGCCTTACTCAGACAATCATAGCCCAAGCGTTTAACCACTTCAAGGTCTACTCACGCCAGACAATGTGGTACAAGGTTATAACTTTTGTTTATTAAAACGTTCTACGTATAACTGAATTATTAGACCATCCAAATGCGTATCATAGTATGTTGTTATTTTTAGAAAAAACAAGGGGTTAAAATGTGAGAGTCTTGCAAAACATTAATAGTAAAACCTCATATATATCATTTTGCTAATAAATTAATGTGAACGACTTCATGTGCTCTCAATTGTTGCAGGGATGACACATACCATAGCTTTAACCCATGATGCATTATTCTATTGGCTTTCTTCGGATCCCACCACGACTATCTGATTTTAGTTTATTATATTGAATTTCAATACAGGTATTATTTCAAGAGCGTCTCATAAAGCTTGATGGTTATTTGTATGTTTAATTAATATTAATTTGTTTATTTCTCTTTACCAGGTATAGACATATCTATTTGTAATACACGGATCGCCTGACCCGGATAGCTTTTAGTTATACGGGTATTAGACGGTTAGGGGATACTGTAACAGTCGAAATGGTTTATATTTCTTTGTTTTGATTGTAGATAAATTGATGTTATAGTTGTGATGACAATTCGTGATTTGAGTTTTCTTCTTGTATCAAATTTTATTAAGTCATATTAAATTTTTTAATATAGTTGTAATTTTTGTTAACAAGTTGAATAATACATGTAATTCTGATGTAGGTATGATTAGTGTGAAGAAGAGATGTTGGAGACTTGGAGTTTAGGTTAGTTTCTTGAGTGATGAGTCAATAGCATAGATTACAGTTAGATGTTTGTAGGAGGTTCATATATACAGATTGAGAAATTGGGAATATGAGTACATCTATGTTGGGATTTTGATAAGTTTTGGTGTAATTTATGCTTTAACGGACAACAAAGGTTGAGCGACTTTCGACCCGTTTGACATGTGTCTTTTAGCCGCCTTTTTTCCCCTGTGATCTTGAATCAATATGTTTGTATATTCTTATTATTTGTTGTTGTTGTTGTTACTGTACTGAATGATAGAACAAGAGCTCCCCTGCGAGGCTTCATCAGCCTGCAAGTGTGCCAAGTTTACTAATCCGGGGTTATGAAATCTTCAATAATTTAGTCATGATGGTCGTAGAATCTTTGTTTATATTGTGATAGATAAATTTGTTGAGCGTTGTTTACGGTCGCTTGCACTAGCTTACTAGGTTTGAAAATAAAACTTTGAAACAAAAAGATCTTGGAGTAACTTTTTGCACACCATTATATTTGAACATCAGGTTAAAAAGGAAAGCTCAGGATGTCCATGAAGTTTGTTGGCTTATGCATCTCTTTGACCCACACATGTGTGACAATGCAGAGACAATCAGAAGAGCTTTGAAGATGAGAATGAATTTTATTGCAAATAATACACTATACTCCAAAATAATAAAGTTGGTTGTGTTCAACATTTATTACACATTTCATATCGTTTTGCTTTAGTGGAGGTAGGATTGACCATCTACATAGTCCTTTCAGATGGTGCATGTCTAAATTTTCATATATAAGCATTATTTTATTTTATTTTTCTGTGTATCATATATGTTTTATGTTACATTCTG
Organism: Ambrosia x helenae; assembly: GCA_030844895.1. NCBI lineage: Eukaryota > Viridiplantae > Streptophyta > Magnoliopsida > Asterales > Asteraceae > Ambrosia > Ambrosia x helenae. The sequence goes on from CM061226.1 coordinate 21,645,587, forward strand.
GGTACTAGATATATCTTTTTTCATTAATGGGTTATTATTGTTTATTGGTTAAG
>CM061226.1:21645739-21669738 GCA_030844895.1 Ambrosia x helenae
CCTTTTCACATATTTTGGCCTTTTTACATGAACCTAAACCGATATACAAGAAAACATATCTAATAATTTTGATAATATAATCATAGTAACATAAACAGTTATATAAGACATTAACTATTATTGATAATATATTTTGTGTTGGTTCCTATTTGAAGCATAATTATAAATCTCATTAAACCTGCTCCATTTGATAAACAGTTAAACACACAATCCAAAACATCAAATCTTAGGTGTTTCAAGATGTTTTGTTAGTTGTTACAATAATAATAATAATAATAATAATAATAATAATAATAATAATATATAATAATAATAATAATAATAATAATAATAATAATAATAATAATAATATTCTAAGTTACCAACTTTTAAAAAATTTTAATAACACTTTCACTTTCACAGTTGCATCATGCATCTGCTTCATATTCCTCCCTGCAAATACAAGCAATCACTTTAATTACAATCTTGGTAGCTTTTATTTCAATTCATGGACACACCTAACAGTCACTAGCTACCACAACTCACATCTTTACTTTTAAGTAACATGATCACCTAACTCAAGTCTTTATCCATCAATTCATATCTCACTGTTTGTTACTAAATTTCAGGGTCTTAATTATTATTTTGTTTGTGTTCAACAACATTAACAAGCTTAGGAGTTTTTGGTGAATCTTAAGGAGGCAGAAAGAGTGTTTAAAAAATGGTTGGGCCGGCCAATGGTGGTAGAACAGTGACACCAAGACAGGTTTTATCTGTTGTGAATGGCGGTCAAGAACCGGTTATGCGGTCGGGCCGGCCAGCATTGCTAGTTCGGATTGTGGAGGGATTGAATTTACAAGAGAAGATGTTGAGGCACTGTTGAGTGAGAGGATCAAACCTAAGAATAAGTTCAGTCTCAAGGTTAGTAGCCTTTTTCTGTTTGTTTTGTTTATGTTTTTTATTGTGTGTGTGGAATATATGTCAATGAGAGTGGGTTCAACCTTTCTTGGGCCTAAGGCCATACGTAATGATAGGCAAAAAGGACGTTAAAGGGCCAAATTGGCGACCCTTTCACCCACCAACACCGCCCCCCTCCCTTGTTAAAGGGGCGTGAAAGCATGCTGCGCCGAAAAATTTCGCGTGAGAGGAAGGATGATGGGCCAATCTAATGATGCCAAGTGGGCCACAATGTTATTTTTTTTAAATAGCCGATCAGAAAAAATACCTCTTTTACCCACCAAATTTCACCCACCATTACACCCCTTGCCCATTTCAAGCCCCTTTCACCCACCAAGTGGCCCCACATTGCCACGTGTCAAAAAACGCCCCTTTCACCCACCATTACACATGGTCTAAAACAGATTCTAAACTCGATGTCATTTTCGTAAAAGCAAAAAAAAAAAAAAAAACCCTGTTTTTTGCTTAGAGTCATAATACGTGGGAATGTGATGACACACCAATTTTTGTATACGGTTTCTAAAAGGTACAAACTCACACAATTCCGATAGAAAATTAGAAAGTTCGAGAGCTTAGGGAGTTGTGAGCTGAAAAGTTGGGGGCCCCAAGCGTCAACTTATTTTTTTTTTATAGAGTCGAGACTCTGAAGGACAAAATTCTGAATTTAATTTTGTGTTTTTATAGGAAAATGTGATACTATGGCTGATTATATAAAAAGACTCAAAATGTGTATCAAATGGTTCCAAGAACTTGAAGGGGATCTATTATTAGAGCAAGATAAACATTGGAAGATGTTGGAAGCTGCAGAAAAGAAATGCAATGATATGGGTATGACTATAATATTTCAAGAACAGTAATTCATATTTTACATCAAATTTTATAAAGTTAAAAAAAAAATTGTAATTTAAACCTTGACTTCTATTTCATTGCTTCAAGAAATGCTAATGGGTCAAAAGGAAGAAGAACTAAATTCGATAATTGTCGCGTTACGCAAGAAATACACTGCCTTACAAGAGAAACTTGCAAAAGAAGAATCAGATAAATTGGTACAGTTAAAATCTTAAATTTTGATCATGGTATGAAAACAGGTATATTTGCAAAGTTAATATTTTTAACAGTCAAGATTAATCTCAGGCTGCAATGGTATCGTTAACCAAAGAGAAGGACGCCCGACTGTCTGTAGAGAGATCACAAGCCCCAATCTTGGAAGAACTGGAAAGAGCTCAAAGAGAGAGTTCAAGTGCTAATCAAAAGGTTATTATATTGATATTGGTGAAACCGGTTCTTTAATTTTTTAAAGCTGTGTGAAAAAAAATGAAATTTTAAAAAGATAAAGGAGGGAGATTGAGATGGTTTGGCATGTGAGGAGGAGGCAGTCATCAGCGACATTAGAGTAGTGGAATCGCTGACTGTTGAGGTAGGAGGAGTAGAGGCAAACCCAAGTTGACCTGGGATAAGCGTATTGAACAGATTTGATAGAGTTGCACCTCTCTGAGGACATGGTCCATGATAGGAGTTCGTGGAGACGTAGAATTAAGGCTAAGGATTCTTAGGGACTGCCCATCTTTCCGTTGGACTTGTTTTTGTGTTAGTAATCATGCTTGCATATATGTTGTGCACCATGTTATATATGTTCCTTTGCATGCCATGTTATTTTTTCACCACTTACTTGATTGTTGGTACTTGGTAGTTTTATTTTATATATACCCAGTTTTTTTTTATAGAGCCGGGGGTCTCTTTGGAAGCAGCCTCTCTATCCCTAGGGATGGGGGTAAGGTTTGCCTACATCCCACCCTCCCCAGACCCTACCAATAGTATTTTCTATTTGTGGGATTTACTGGGTATGGTTGTTGTTGTTGTATTCCATTGATTATAACCGATTTTATATTTATTTGGTTCTCAGATATTATCACTTAATGATATGTACAAGAGACTGCAAGAATACAACACGAGTTTACAACAATACAACAGTAAGCTTCAAGCAGAGCTTAATCAAACCAATGAAATCCTTAAAATGTAGAAAAAGAAAAGTCTGCGGTTTGGAGAACCTCAGCAGCTTAAGGGGCTATTGCACATCTTTGCAAGATCAGTTTGACTGCTACTCAAGTCGGTTTTTTTCGCCATTTGATTATATTCTTTTTTCTTATGTCAACAAACGTTTCTTATAAATGTTATATATATGGATTAACTCTAGGCAAGTAATGATGAGGCATTGAAGCTTAAAGAAGCGTTGGTGAGTGAAGTTGGATGCCTAAGATTGGACTTGCAACAAGTGAGAGATGAGCGTGATCGCCAGCTGTCACAAGTTCAAGAGTTATCAGCTGAAGTGTTGAAATACAAGGAGTTGACTGAAAGTCAACAGATGAATTGGAGAACCTTACAACAAAATCCATTGAGCTTGAGGTTCGTATTTGTTGACCTTTTTGTTATCTGTCATAGCTTATAACAATGTTATATTATATTTACCGTTATTGTTTGTCAGGCAAGATGTGCTTCACAAAGTGATCAAATAAAGAGATTGCAAGAGAAACTTGATGCTGCTGAGAATAAACTAGCGGTATCATTGATTTTACATTTTATAAACATATTTACTTAACACTCTGTAGTTTGACTTACTCTGACTAATTCTTGATTTTTTTTTATGTTCTAGATGTCTGATTTATCGGCATATGAGATAAGAACAGGTATGAAGAACAAAAGAGAATTAACTCTGAATTACAGTTTCGCTTAGACGAGGCAGAATTAAAGCTTGTTGAAGGAGAATCCCTGCGCAAAAGGTTGCATAACACAATATTGGTAAGTTTCAGTTTCTGATTGATTTATTTATTTTTAACAAATTATAGCAACAGTGATCTTTTGTTTTGCCACAGGAATTGAAAGGAATATAAGAGTTTTCTGCAGGGTACGGCCTTTATTGTTTGATGAGGCTGCTAACGATGAACCAAAGGTGGTTTCTTTTCCTACAACAACAGAAAATCTTGGTCGCGGCATTGAATTATTTCAAAATGGTATTATAAAGACATCTTTTATGCAGAGTTGAGTTTTTGACCATGTTTTTTATGCTTATATTTTTACCTTTTTATGGTGAAAAGGGCAAAAACATTCTTTCACATTTGATAAGGTATTTGTGCCTGAATCTTCACAAGACGAGGTGTTTGTTGAGGTATCACAACTTGTGCAGAGTGCTTTGGATGGTTATAAGGTGATGCACATTGCTAACTGTCTTTAAACATATTTATAATCGTTTTGAAATGGGCTGGGTTCACCACAACATTTTTATTTTGACCTGTTTGAGATTAAACACAACCTAAATTGTGCTACTCATAACTAAGATTGATTATTATATTTTTTTTTCAGGTTTGTATCTTTGCTTATGGCCAAACAGGTTCTGGAAAAACGCATACAATGATGGGTACGTCTGAAAATGATGATGATAAAGGATTGATACCTCGTTCTTTAGAACAAATATTTGAGTCCAGACAAATGCTACAAAACCAAGGGTGGAAGTATGAAATGCAGGTTTGATTTTTCAATCAAGTTTCTTGATAAGTTACCAAAGAAAGTGTTTCACAAATATTAGTTTTACAGGTTTCAATGTTGGAGATATACAATGAGACAATACGAGATCTACTGACAACAAACCGACCTGGCTCAACAGAGGCGCGGACTAAGCAGTATACAATTAAACATGATGCAAATGGGAACACACATGTTTCTGACATGACTGTAGTTGATGTACGCAGCAGTAGAGAAGTTTCATTTCTGTTAAACCGTGCTGCACAAAGCAGGTATTGTCATACCCCTAGCCCTTGAAAATTAGAGGTGGAAATTTGGGCAGGTCATGAAGAATGGGTTACATGTCAAATCTAGTAAATCCTTAATAGACATCAAAATTGACGAGTCGGGTTGGTTGACCCAAACATATTCTGACCAAACTTTTTAATTTCTTTATGTACTGGGTAAAATGGGTATTATTGAATGGGTCAAAATGGGTAAAATGCATTGAGTTGACCCAAAACACTTTTGTTTCAAGTTTTTTCTTAAATAACAGGTATTAATAATATTGTATTATAGATTTTTTTGGCTAATATGATTTGGTAGTTCAATGCACAAAAACATAATTTGGCTCCGTTGCAACCCATTTGACTCGTTTCTTTTTAAGCTGCTCATTTTGATTTTACCTATGACCCATTCAACATAGCTTAACTTGGATATATTATGTCTTTCATCTCTAGGTCGGTTGGTATGACTCGAATGAACGAACAGTCGTCAAGAAGCCATTTTGTGTTCACCATGAGGATAACAGGTGTTAATGAGGTAAGGGAAATTTCCTTTTTTTTTCCTATATATCATCCTTTTACTAGTGTTGGCTAATGATGAAGTTTTGTTTAATGTTGTAGAGCACAGAGCAACAAGTGCACGGTGTTCTTAACCTTATTGATCTTGCGGGTAGTGAACGTCTTTCCAAAAGTGGGTCAACCGGAGACCGTTTGAAAGAAACTCAAGCCATCAACAAAAGTCTGTCATCGTTAAGCGATGTTATATTCGCTTTAGCAAAGAAGGAAGAACATGTACCTTTCAGGAACTCAAAACTCACCTATCTTCTTCAGGTACACATCTAATGTTTAGGATTATAAATTTGAGTTTATGTTATCTATTTGAAAGCTTCTAAGAAATTAAATTTGATTTTTATTTTGACCAGCCTTGCTTAGGTGGTGATTCCAAGACTTTGATGGTGGTAAATGTTTCTCCAGCACCTAGTTCCATTAACGAGTCACTTTGTTCTCTTCGGTTTGCTGCAAGAGTTAATGCTTGCGAGATTGGAACACCTCGAAGACAAACCTCTGTGAAGCAATTGGATGCTAGATTCAGCCATGGCTAATAATTTTGCAGTCATAAATATCCACTGGAATGTAGATTTTTTTTAATTCTAACAGGTTGGCGTTGATGTGTATACCGGAAAGAAAGATTGAATAACATTAGTTAGTTAATGATTTGCTGAGAGGAATGGTGAACAACTACAATTTGATTTGGTTTATAGATTTGTAATTTTGTTATTTATTTTCTATTTAAGTAATGTTTCCCATTTTTGAGTTAATATTGCATCCCACTTGAAGAACTGTTAACCACCATTTGAAGGGACATAATGGTTTGTTACTAACCACCATTTAGAGGAACATATGATTTGTTATTAACCACTACATGTAAAAACACAATGGCTTTTTAGAGTATGTTCAAATGCTTAATGTTCCTACAAGAATCCATTCGGATGCTGTCATGATCGTCACATTAGTTGAAGAGACGGACTAATCACACTTGATCTTCTATTGCAGGATGTACTACATCTTGTAGAAGCTCATTAGATGGGTTCCAAGGCCGAAACCTTAGGACCACCCTCCAACGCTTAAGTCCGTTTAGTATCCATTAAACCGACATGTATATGCATTATAATGAGAGTGTTAGAAAATGTAAGAGTTAATGAGTCTCCAAAAGGAAATCTCCTCAAGCAATGAGGAAAGGATCTTTCATTACAGGGATTAAGCACCTCTATATAGAAGATCACTGGGCTAAATTCTTGTACATCAATATGTTTTCGGGTTTACTTTGCTTATAACAAGTGTTCCTTTTTTAGATAAAATTAACTCTTTATTGATTCATTAGAAAACCATAGGAAATTACAATAGAATGACATGTAGACGGACAATAAGCTGCGCTGCTGCCCCTTATTAAATGGCAAATCCAATTCTACTGAAAACATAACTGTGGTTCTTTGGCGACGAGATATTGTTGTGCACATTGCATAATCCTCTACACTTTGTTCGGGAACCTGACAACTTCGAAAGCAAGTGAACCAAAGGTATCAAAGACGAAAGGGAAGTAAGCCAAAGGCATTAAAGACGAAAGGGGAAAATATTCTAAAGTATTGCGAGACTGTTCTACATTGTTATGTTGTTCGTTTTAATTATTCTTGAAAGATTTTTTTTTGTAGCGAATTTCAACTTTAGCAGTGCTTAATCGCACCCCCTTTACGTGAGCCACTGCCCCACTCCGACCAGACTATGTTGTCTTAACAGGGCCCATGCTGGCATCATAGTTTAGACTGGTGTACACTGGAAAAACCACACAGAGACTAGCCCCACGCAAGGGGGCATGCAAGTTGCTCCTCGTGAGAGTTAAACTCAAGTCTCATGGGTAAAACCAGGATGCCTCAACCATATTGCTGTCCCGAATGAGTCTCACTAATTATTACTTCCCATATATTGTGTGGCTGTTATTCTCACACTTGCAAAGTATTTATCTCACCTCTGATCAAATCCACAACCCATTTCATTCTGTTTTTTCTGTTTTCTTGAAATCACCAAGATGACATCTTTACTCCCAAATGTTCATACAAATCTTGTCAAACATCATTCAATCATTCCATCACACTCCAATCACACATTTTCCATTCATTCATCAAATACCCACATCCCAAAACACAGAAAGATTCCACCTTTACTAACAATTCACTGCAATCTTTCTTCTCCACCCAAGTCCAAGGAAGAAGCCATACAACAAGCCAAAAATTGCCTTATACCCACCTTAGAAAAACCCCTTAATAACCCCAAACTAGCTGGCAAGCTAAAGAAACTAAAACAACCAAGGTTCCGTGTCGAAATCCCGGTTGTTGATGACTCACCCGACTCGTTATCGCAACTTGCACTCCAAGTGTTTGATGAAATGCCCCTGAAAAGAAAAGGGTCTAAAGTTAAGATATTAATACTATGGCCTAATGCTGTATTGACAGAGGCTGCTAATAAATTGTTATTTGGGTGTGTGGAGCATGTAGACATTAGTACAGTAATGAATATGAGGGACAGTGTAAACAGGGGTTTGAATTCTGCTGATGTTTTGGTGTTTTTGACACCAGAAGCTTCACAAGTGGAGGTGATGGAAATGGTTACTAATAGTGTGTATCCGAAGCCGGTGGTGATGTTTAACCCCAGGTGGAGTTATGATGATGAGGAAAGTGATCTTGGTGGTTTTTACGGATTTTTTGGGGTCGTTTGAAGTCGTTTATTCGTTTATGGGATTAGAGGTTAGAGGACTGTTGAGTAAGAGGAATGGTGTGGTGTTTAAGTGTGTTAGAGATGGGGTTTTGAGTGGTGAGAGATGGAATGTGTTGGTTGAAGAAGAAGGAGAATTGAAAGTGGTTTCGAGGTTTAAGACGAGGCCTTCGATTGTGGAAGTTGAGAATGTTTTGTATAATTTGATGGCGGTTAACTCGCCTATCACTAAGTCTGCAAAGTTCTTGAAAGGATTGGTTTCTAATGTAACTGGAAAAAAGTAAGTTTTTGTAATGCATTAAAGTCTAATTTTTTTGTTCTCTATTTATGCTTATACCTTTATCAAATGTATGTATGCTTGTATAAATCATTTTAGAGAAAATTGCGAAAACAGCTATATTTTTGAGTTTTGACCCTCTTATACCTCTATAGTCATTTCATAGCAATTTCATACATTAGCCATGGCCCATGGGATACATGACTCTTTGACCGCGTATTTACTTGTACTTGTATATCACCTTCCTCACATCCATACACACCGAAGGTTTATTGTTTTTACATAGGGAAACCAACAACCTCTACAAGCAGAAGAATGAAGAGGCGAGCCGCAAATAGGTGGTGGATGCATGAGGTTCTACATGAATTGGGACTAATAATAATAGTGACACTTATTAATGTTTTCATGTTTAAGTCCAATGCATGCATTTATGTTCCCATTCTATGCGCAAATAGAATATCAGGCATCCTTCATTGTTTTAATATTCAATTTCCAAGGACATACTTTCAATTCATATGTGAATATTAATACGCGAATAAAGGCTATAAGTGAAAAGGTGTTGCATATCGCATTGTTTAAAATCGTTAGCGGTGGAAAAAAGTCTAATACACGAGCAAAAGTAATATAATATATGCATTCTAAGATGATCTAATGTTGCAGGACTTGATGAACTTATCTAGCAAATTGACATGTTTCGTCTATAATGCCCGAAACTCTGGAAATGCAATATCCATTCCAACCATGGTTTTGCTCTGCCATTAAAATGACCAACAGCAGCACTTTCTGCATCTGCTATGCTTGTATTCTCCTGATGCCCAAGTCCCAAGGCATACCAGAAAGGATCAATGATATGAACATATACCCATGAAAAACTATCAGATATGGAGGTAATGTTCTTAATTGCCACAAACTTGAATCTGACTCAAATGCTGCATAAGGAAAATGCTATTAGAGTTCTTAAATATTTTCTTTTGTTTTTGTTTGAATTACTAAGCCAGCAATGGTAATACTGACTTATGTTGGTATCTCTCCGAGCTTCATGATCAAATATCTTCGTCCCATAGGCACACATGCATTCATTTGCGTTGAATTTTTTTGATATTAGTGGATGAGTAAAATTCAATTGGCTTTTAAATTTTGATCCATTTTGACCTTACGAATGTATCCCCTCCGTAACATGTTTCTACTGCTCCGTTTACATTTCCATTCATATTAATGGCCCATGAAGGGGAAAGATCCGATTGAACCACAAGGTCATCGTCTGGGAAGACTACATTGTTAAGACTAGGATATATCTGCAGACATAAATTATATATTTAGTCAAGAAAGTGACTAAATTTCATACTTTAGGCCTTTAGTTGACATTGCCTGAAAATAAGGAAATTCCAAAAGAGAGGTTTTGCATCATTGCTAGTTTTAGTATTTTTTTTGAATCAAAGTAACCAACATCAAAAAACTCTGTTCGGCCTGCTAGAGCAAAACCACTAACTGCCAAATCCTAACATGGTTCATGAACAATTTGCACTTATAACTCATGGCCTGCAACCTTGCAGCAATAACCTATGGTTTCTCATTAATGTTTGCCACAATGGCTAGTGACCTTCCTTTAAACTGATCACGTGCCCATTGATCTTTCTCCATTGCCTCCAAACTGGGACCTCGCTTAGCAAACTAATCAAACTGATGCAACACCTTGACCTCAACGAATGCAGGGGTTAATGGATGCAAAGAAAACCATGTAAAATTAAGTGAGTTCTGGTTTGGCTTGGCTAGTAAACACCCATAATATACCCCCCCCCCCCCCCCCCCCAATTGTTAATGAAATGAAATGAGTGATTATGTAATATTACGTGAAACCTATTTTTTGACTGCGTGATACTTTGTTTATAACATGCGTATCAAAACTTAGATACAATACATGTATTGCAGCTATATGTTCTCCGTTGTCTTCTTTATGTTACCGTTACTGATGTCTGATATTACCCCTTGGCACTAAAGCAGACATCCTCTACTTCAGTATATTTAAAAACCACCTTGAAGTTTAAATATTAAAACTGTAACAAAAAGAACAAAGAAAGAACATAGAGACATTTCTTTTATTGAAAAGAATATAATTCATCTTCCTCATCAATTAAAATTTCAAGTGTTAAATATACAATTGTAGTTTATACATATCGCCTGGAAAAATAATCAAATGTACTCGTATACACATAACGGGGTTTAGATAAAAAAAAAATTGTACATAAATAATGGACCATTACTACATGTCAATGAATCCACAGTTGACACAAGGTCAATGTCTTCACCTTTCAAAGCATAGTTCATGGAGAAGGCTTCTCCATCTTCACCTGCAACAGCCACAAGTTTATTTATACAAGTTGAATGCGACTAACATGTTTATAACCGAGCAAAGTTTATATTTAATGTATACACCTATTAAATGATTTCATTCAAATACTTGAAGTAATAATGCAAATATGTAATAATATTGTTATTGTAAACATAATTAGCACATTAATTATATATAAAAATTTAAAAAATGAACAAAAAAGTGTTTATTGGTCAACCCAGCTTGAACCAGTCTATTTTGATCTACACCAAAATCACAAGCCGTTTTGTCTCAGTACACAACCCGCCCACTTTGGGACCTCAATGAATTGGACGCTTGACCCCCCATGGCGTTATATGTACCTTTTTCAAATACTTTTTATGAAGTTTCATAGCCCCTGAGCAAGATTTTCTAGCATCCAGGTTACCCGAAGTGTCATTCAATATCTGAAACAGAAAGTACGTATAAAAAAACAGATCTACATAATAAAAATGCTTGCAACGAATCTTTGTTTCATAAAAGATTATAAGATTTGACCTTGACAACATCATCTAGTCCCTTGGCTTCTGTGAGCAGTTGGACATTTCTCTCCTTGAGCACACTCGCGACAAGAAACACAGAAATCGGGAGTGGTTCTCCATTTTTGGCTCCACTTCTCAAGTATTCTCTTTCATATTTGCCACATTGGCGTGATGATTTTGGTTTTCCTTTGGCATCTTCGGGTCTGTCTGGGTCAGGTTCCTCATATAGCATGTATAAATCAGGATCATATTCCAAAGCCCACATCATCTGTTTGAAATTCATTAATCAACCAGAAGAATTAGACGTGACAGATGTGACCCGTTTCATGTTTAAATCTTTAAGCCGTCAAATGAATCAACGGTCAGTTTATTAGTAATTATCACCTCCCATAAGTACAATGAATCGCCAAAAGAAAGTTCTCGTCTGAATAACACCATAAGCATCCTAAAAGCAAATAGATAATCACCACCACCTATGTGTTCTGCGTTCATAAAACAATACAAATTTGTTTTATTGTTATAAAAAATACAATTTTTAAATAGAAAAGATAATAAGTAATGAAAGATACCCAAGTGCTTATGAAGTTTAGGGTCAACAACTTGAATAACATTGGCTAAGTTGCAAAGCTGCGACTCCACCCCCACCGTACTCCCTATGCATTTAAAATTCCCTCGCTTCAAAAGCATAAACAAATAATAACTCATTGCTTGAAAACAATCGAAGACTAAAGTAGCAAGAGCCTGTATTTTTACCAGTCTGCGCATTAAACGTTCAAAGCACCAAAACGCATCTGCTTCATCTTCAAGAAGCATAATCATGGGAGAACAAAGATCACTCATCCCTGTTTAGTATATGTATAAATGTAAAATTTTCAATCTGAATACAAGTCTTTACACATACTATTCAAAAATAGAAAGGAAGTTAATGATGACATTAAGATCCACCTTGACCATAACCGACATCTTTATCAAACCAAGCATAAACCGAAAGAACATCCCAAAGCTTGCCTAAATTCTCTGGCTTTGCATAAAATACAAGCGACCTGTCTGTCCGAACCACATCAAGACCTGACATAAAAATAAAAGGTTACATGATAATGACAAAACTTCATGAGTTAAAAGAAGGGATGTATGAAACATATTATCTATCAACCTATTTGATGTAGTGTAAGTTTCCATTGGATTATCTTCTTGTCTTCCTCCTTATCACAAAACTTTGCTGAATCTGAACCAACTGCGTAAGTATGCAACTTACCGCATTAATAACCATTTAACGACTATTAAATGTGCAAAAGAAAAGTAAACTGCATTACCGGTTGCTTGAGCTGTTGGTGTCATAAGCTTTTCAGGGTTTGCTTCTAAAAGTACAATAGGATCTTGGATTGGCGTACCGTCTTCTGTGATCACAGGAGCGGTGATGAGCTTGCCACTCCCGACAAGAGGGAACATATACGTACATAGTTCTTTTAGCCGCTCATACTCTTCTCTAAGGTAATAAGAAAAAAATATAAGCTCTTTAAACTTCTATGAAGTCCAGGAAATTGTGATATACACAGGGAACTTAGGTGATCACTGTGTGTAGAATTTTGACCCATTAGTTTATGAATATGTAAATTTGGATTGCCTTTTGTCTCAAACTGGTCAAATGCGTAGAATAAAAATAGCGAAAAGGGAAAGCTCAAACGGGTCATATAAAAAAGTGCTAAAAAGGAAAGCTCAAACGGGTCAATTAAAGAATAGGTGAAAAGGGAAGATCACATGGGTCAGGATGGGCCACACAGATTAAAAAGTCATTTTGTAAAGCACAGAAAATCCTAAAGCATTGTATTCAAATACTTAGATTGTTATTGACATAAATTTCTTTCATAAATCTTGTTAACCATAAATAAAAGATGTAAAAGTTGAAGAAGATGCAAATCAATCCAACTGAGCCTGCCCGTTTCAACCCGGACCCATTCTAACCCGTTACCTAACCCGCCCATCATGCCACCTCTAATGGTATCCAACTACCCATTGTGCATATAGCGAAGGAAAAGTGAGTGACAATTCCAAAGAATATAAACTACCTTCTAGTTAACCGTATCTCTTTTCGCTCTTCATATGTGCTTTTAGGATCAAAACAACCGAGTAGAAATTCCCATACCTCTCCTCTAATCGTTGGATGTATCCCCTGATTTATCAAAAATGACCATGAAATAAAGTAGATTCGAAAATGGAACTACATTTAAATGTCAAATGTAGTACTAATCATATAACAAATTAAAAAAAAAAAAAAAATCAGTATCGAACTTACTCCACGGTAAATTCGACCAAGTGTCTGGCCTATATCAAGATAACCTTCTGGACTGAATGCAGACCGCCACTTCCTTACACTAAGGGTCTTCCCAGACTGAATAAAAATATCAGAAACTAGAAGCTTCACTAACAACTCACTGATAGATTAAAAACTGCTAAAATTTGCAGAATCAGATAATCTCTCACTAGTCCAAGTTCTGAATTCATTCCTTGATATAAAAAAATGGTACTTTTAAGGCGTCAATGGCGTATAGCACTCGTTAATCGCCTGATATACACAAACACCTGCACCCTAGATGATGCTCCTAATTTGATGCAGCATAATTTGCTACAATTATGTATTTTTTTTTCCCTAAAGAGCAACACAACATGGTGATGAAATGTGAATCAATTAAGACCAGAGGAGATCACATTCCACTTGGTAACCTTAACTTATAATGTTTCATACAAAGAAACATGGCCATCACCTTCCCCAAATCCAACAACATGGTCATTATTAAAGTAACTATAAATGATAAAGCAAAAGTTCAAAAAAAAAAAAAAAAAAAAATAATAATAATAATAAATAAATAAATAATACCACAAAAAGTAAAAAACTTTTAGCAAAAAGACAACTTACCTTAATCTTAAACTTGGTTTTGGGAACATCAGTGCATTCAGGTCGAACCTCATAGAATGAATCGGTTGGAACACCTGAATCTTTCCACAAAAGATTCATCCTTTTTATTTATACCAACTTTTCTCTTCAACCCAAAACCAACTGTTTGTATCCAAAATTCTTCAAACCAAACAAAATTTACAAAATTTATTCAAGATTCTTGCAACCCAGATCCTAAAAACATGAAACAACAATACCCAGATGAGATCTTGGCGTAAACATCCACAAAGCAACGATCTTTATTAATCTTTTTATTTTTGTTTGTTTATGTTTGTATGGTTTATTTAGTTACCATTGTTTGTTTGTGATCTGGAAAAGATTATTGATCAGATAATAATAATGTTTGTTTTGAAGAATGTTTGTTGTGGAGAGGAAAAGACGTGGGAATGTGAGGTCTGGTAACCGTGTTTCGCGGGTCTCGATGGGTACAAGAAGATGATATGGAGGGAGGGAGTGGTTTGTTTTGCACGCTCTTGTGGGTGCGTGTGGTTTGTTTGAGGAGACTGGGTAATAACTAATAAGTTGTCTAGTTGACCCATTCATTCAAGTGTAGGACCAAGTGGACAACTACCAAGCCAACAAAGGCAGCTTTGTATTAAATATTTTTTTAATAAGACTATGTGTTGTAGCCCGTAAGCCGGCTGTCTCGAGTCATCAAGCTAGCCACGTGGATCACGTACACGACAACACCCACTAGTCACAATACATAGTCTAAGAGCATTCTCCTCATCCCCATAAGAACGGCTCGATTAATGCGGGAGTGTCATATGACTCATATCAGCCGTTAACAAGCTGGACATCGTCCATCTTCTCTATTGAGGGACTGCTAACTCATTAACGGCCACGAATAGTAAAAGTCACCGTTGGGGGTGCAATTTTCGAGAAAAAAAATGACCGTTGGGTGTGGGGGGAGTTGCGGGTTGGGGTTAAATAAAAATAGTTTTTTAATTTACTATAACTTCAATTCAAACTACGTTAAAATTATGCAACCTTCTACATAGCAACACACATTCGAATCCACACTCTCTCAAAAGAAAATATGAACCCTTGGGACCCAAGTAACCTAATTTTTGCAAACATGTGGCCGAATGCTAGTATCCAGTTTTCGCAAACACACACCCAATGAATGATCTCAACGACCCTTCTATTTTTTTCAATCCAAGGTTCTTTGACCTCGATGAAACAAAGAGTCAATCATTTTAACGTGATCCACAATTGGCTTATTAATAGTCGTAGTCGAGGAAGTAGAAGAAATGATGTGGAAGTCATGGTGGAGGCTAATGATCAATCTAAAGCTCAATACCATGCCCTATTTGGGATGCAAAAGATATATGGGAATTTCTTAGAAAATCCTCAAAGTGGCATTTAATAGCAACAATAGCACCATCCAAGCCGAAGTCCAAACTGTCAAAAGCAACATCATCAAACGAGCCGAATTCCTCCCAAGCCACATCAAATGCTCGTTCGCATATAAATCTCAAAGAGTTAGACTTGGACGACGAAACCGATCTAGAACCGGAACCACTAGTCTGTCCTATAGGGAGAGACAAAAGCAAAGCGATACACAATAAATCTCAAGCATCATCCTCCAAGAGTACTACATCTAAATTCGATAAAGTTGTAAAAAAATTGGACCAAAAAATTGACGGTCTAATTGTATGGAAGGACTGGTGTAGGTATCCATTATATATGTTGTAATTTTGAGTTGTTGCGTTCTTCGATTTGAAGACGCGTGTTTTGGTGTTTAAATGAAAGTTAATGTTAAAAAATATATGGACTTATACATGACTTTCAACTTTATACATCTATCTTTTAATCCTATAAAGAAAAGCATACTCCAAAACACAAAAGCTTTCCTTATGCATTGCAAACCAAGAAAAGAAGATATCTTCACTCCTACATATATCCATACACACTTGCCTTCTTTTCTCATGTCCAACATTCATTCCTCCTCATTTTGCCCTTCTCTTTCTTAGTGAAGATAGCAAGACATCATAAGAGAACAATGCTTGTTAACTTATTCATTGTAACTGTATTGTTTCGAGTATATATGAACAACATTTTTAAGTGAAGATAAAATGAAAGAAACAGATCATCAATATATCTCATAACGAACATTGAAGAAGCTATATATTTGTGTGGGTCAACAATTTGTATTTGTAAAGGAATTTATTATGAAATGAATAAACAAACAAAAAACTATCAACCGTCAGTGTAACCATTTTGTTACATGAATTGGGTCGAGGTGAATGGCAAACTGCTAATGGCTAATGCCCTTGGACCTGATATCATCTGCTATATTAGGTTCCATATCCAAAAGTAATTTCTATGGTAAAGAGGTCTGAAAAGGTGTGATTTTTAAACAACCAACTCATACAAATATGTAGTTTGATCATATGCTTTGATCTAAAAATTCTTCCCCAGTTCCACTTTTTTCGCCAGTTTATATGTGTTGTAAAGAATCGAATCCACAATTCCAGCAACCTGACAGTAGCATAAGGAAAAGAAGCAAGTCAAAGGCAAAATAGAAAAATTACTTTACCATCCAAACAGAAAAACTGCAACTGTTTCGCTTCATCACGTTTTAAGTTGGGGCAGGCTATACGCACGCCATTGACATACTAGTCGCACCCCACACACTGATAGGTTATACGGTCCTACAACCTTTTCCACATATCATACAGGCCATATAAGGTTATACAAAATTATGGCCTGTATGATACGTGGAAAAGGTTTATAAATTTTAAGACTTTATACAAGTCGTGTTTTGTGGTGTGCAAAAGTTATATGACCCATATAATCTTATACGACATGTATAAGTGGTGTGTTGTGTCAGAAGTTATATGACCCGTATAACCTTATGCAACCCATATGACATGTGAGAGTGGTGTATGTATAACATATAAGTATATAACATAACCATGAAGTGTTTTAGTGAAGATGTACCGTGAATACACCGCCAATAATGGCACAAAGGTTGGTGATGAAATGAGAAAATGGCTTCGTGTTTTTCAGTTACCAAAACCTGATGTCAAAATAAATATGGAATTACAAACCAAGTACAGCTGTTAGTTTGTAAGCGAAAAGGCAAACGATTTAAAACCTGCATTGGTGAAAACTCGAGATGGAACTTTGCAGCCGGAATGGAATGAGAATGTACCAAACTAGTATGTGCTGTATATTCATAATTCTCAATTAATTGATGCGACAACCCAATCACCTCCGTCTTCACCACTTGAAGATAATGTTCTATCTACAATATAAATTCATGAATGTTTGATGTACAAAATTATATAAAACAAAAGAAAATTTGTGTAAGAAAATCGGTGTTTGAGCTTACTGTAACATTTGCACGATCTTCTGGATGAGTTATGTACGCTTGGCCATTTAATCTGTTGTGACCTGCACCAAGGTATGGTCCTAATCGCTTCAAATCACTCATCATCATTGGAGTAATCATCGAACCAAAAGATAAAGTAGAAACCACATGTGACATGTTCATCTGCGAAGCGTCAAATGAGTGTGACCCTGAAGTTGCTGAAATGATCAGATTTCCTGGTACCTGTGTAATATGTGGCAAACTTAAGGTTACATTTGCTTCCATGCGCGTCCGAAAAAGCTTTTAGGTTATAGTTACCTTCTTGACCCATACGAATCCTTCGACCCTACAACCTTCTTGATGTGGTGCAGGATATATTGTATAATTTACAGGCTTGTTACCGTAATACGTTACAGGATCCTTTCCAATAGATGAAACCATATTATCAAATTTCTGCATGAAATGAAACATTATTAAAAGTTGGGACAAATGCAGATAATATTCAGATTCATAAGTATCAAATAAAGAAGCAAATATGTTTAATTTCTTACCATAACCAAGGTATCTGTATCTCTATCTCCATAATATGTTTCATGTATGTGTATACCGGTTCTATCCCTGATTCAAGAACATTTTCTTTAAATAAGAAAGCAACGAGACCACAAAAAGTTTTTCCAGAAGCATAGGTCCAAAAACTCAAGCAGGCAGTGGCGGATCTAGAAATTAATTTCAGTAGTAACGTTTTTCATTTTTTTATTTTAGTAGTAACATTTTGCAAATATCGTAAAAAAACACAAATTTTCCACTAATTTTCCACTGCGCGCGCGAAGTTGAGTAGCAACGGACGCGGACAAACTACAAACAACTTGGCATGGCATGGCATGGCATGTATGTATAATATAATAATATTAGTAACAATAGGAAGAACTTACTTAATATCACTCCCCTTACGAAAGATGCGGATTGATGGATAACCTTGTATGTGATGCCTAAAACCAGTAGAAAATGAAAAGACCATGACTGTTAGAAGATAAACTATAAACTAGTAGAGAAGAGATGAGATTATTACTTTGTACACAAGCCTTGTTCTTGAGTGCAGTCAACACTTGCAACAATAATACGACCATCATACTTGGGATTATATCTGGTAATGCAATTGCAATTAATTTGCAAGTCAGTAGATAACAAAGAGAAGTTAAATTAAGCTTTGTTCTAACGACGTATAGGCAGTAGGTGAAAGTAAACCTCTGTCTCATAATTTTGGCTGTCTTCTCCCAAGCTGGGCTCTGAGACACATAATAAGCAGAATATGAAACAAGTGTTAGACAACTTCTATTGTTGCTTTATAATCAACAACCACTGGATTAATAACATAATTAACATAATGGCTATTAAGGAGAATTAAACATACCAGAAGGTTGCTCCAGTGGCACCAGGGGGCAAAAAAGTTTACAACCACAAGCGGATGTCTGCAATTTACCAAAACATAATTCTAAATATCAATTCATAATTCGTTAAGGGATTTTATCAAGAGTGAGAAATGGTTGAGTTAGGGATATGTTACTTCACTTACTCATGAGTGACTTTATCAAAATTACGCGAATTAAGTGTTACAGATCCTTCACCATATGTCTCATCAACCTTCTCATCATGCTTAACATGCATAAGTGGTACAGCATGAAACTCATGGCCATTAGTTTGAAAATGCCGATTGATTGAATACTTGCGAACTGTTTTTGTTATGTTTAACCTGTTCTGCAGATAATCAAATCATGAAAACTATTTTAGGAGAGTTGATTACTGATTAGGATAATATATCAAAGACAAAAAGAGCACGATTAAAACCATTGTTAAGTATTGTTTCACAATGAATACTTTTTACGAATTGATGGTCTTGATATACAATATGACATGTAATTCACAGTAAAAATAGCAGCCAAGAAAAAAAAGTTAAGATTACTGAACTCACTGTTCCTAACACATCGCTCACATCCACGGATGCAAATTCACATGATAATAATGGGAAACTGCATAAAGTTTTCAACAAAAAAATGTTAGCTAGCAACAAAAGCAAACAAAATATGACATTGATTCCAATTATAGTAACTATGGATATAACGACATGAAGCATACCTGATGTTAAAGTCCAAACGTACGGTGTCCTCAATAGAACTTTTGTCAATTATGATAGCGGTCGAGGTACTAATAGTCAGATAACTATGCAGCTCCTACAATACAAAGCCGTGATAGTTTATGTACAACATATTCATATAAACAAAAATAAGAATATTAATATACATCTAAGCATGAAATCAATAGAACCTAAAAACTAAAGAAGACCCTCTTACCATTCCAAACAAAAATATCATAGAAATGGCTGCTAAAATTGAAATTCCGGCACCCGACAACGATGCCTCCGTCAAATCTCTTGGAGTTTTCCTGACAAAAACGACACATGACCGAAAAATCACATAAAAATTCTTTAAAAGACCCGCGAATATACATTACAATGCCGGATCATTTCATTTTCAAATTGTGTCCATTCATTGTAAACTTTTATCAACCACCAAATGAAGATAATCTTTGAGGATGAATGAGAATAGATCACCTGAAAAAATCTATAGATTTAATCTTCGTTGTAGAAACCATGGTTGTAAGATTCATTGATCCAGGAATTGTATAACCTAAAAGATTGAATCCAATTGTGTTTCTTGTCTTGTTATCCGGATTACAATGGATTTCAGTTAATGAGATTACTCAATTATGCCTGATATTCAGGAGTGTTTCATTGAACAAAACTATTTTTAACTATTTCTATATATGGAAAATGGATTTGTCCGAGCTTTTTGGGTGGTTATTATTTACATACACTTTATTTGTTGAGTTATCATGCAAACATAAGTAGTTGTAGAAGAACATGATCTATCTATTTTATCTCTCCTTGGTTCTTTCCATATCCAATGTCTGTAAATAAATTAGTTTTAATCATAAATGTTTTATATATTTAGTGATGAGTGTTTTTCAATCGATTCGGATGCAACCCAAACGTGTACTACTGTTTTGAATGGAATGATTGGATCCGGTTGACGGTAAATGTGCTCGGGTTCTCGTCCTATGATATGATGCTAAAACATCACAAATCCATGTGCCCGGTGATGAAAAAAGGAACAAACAATTACAAGCGATAATCCTCATGACATGTTGGTGTATATGGAAGTGTAGAATGACAAGATGTTTTCAAATACCCGTGTTGGTCAACAAGGTTATTGAAGATGTCAAGACTTTGGCTTCTCTAAGGGTGAAACAAACAGCTAAGCTAGATGGTTTATAATTGGTCCTAATGGTGTACCTTTGATATAAATTGTTGTTCTTTCTTTGGGGTGTCTTTATGCATCCTTAGCTACTTGCTAGCGTTCATCTTATATAATACATTGGTTGTCATAGTGAATACTATGCATTAGCAGTATTATATCAACACAACGTATATGCAAAAAAGTTAACACAACGTTGGTACGCTACTGCATACTAGCTAGTGGGAATGTTTGCGCGTTATACCATGGGTAGTTTTTTTTTTTTTCAAATATAGATGTCATCAAGGCGTGTGAGCCTTATGACACCACTTGATCTTTGTGTACGATTTTATGGCCCCAATACTATATTACTATCTCATTAAAAAGTGAGATTTCGTCAAATACAATAATATAACACCTTCAAGCTGACTGTACCATTTCTTCCTCACACAAAGGGACTATACCTTCATTCGGTCTTAGGGTTGTTTGGTAGCCTCTTAATAAGGCTCTTAACCATTCAGCGCTGAATGATTCAGCATTCAGCGCGTTCGTTTCAGTTCTGAATGGAATGGTTAAGTCTGAATCATTAAGATTTGGGATGTTGCTGAACCATTAAGCACTGAACTATTAAGCACTCAACTAGGCTGAACCTTAATGAGGCTCCCCTACCAACGTTAGACAAGAAAACTAACCATTAAGAGGTCCAACTTAATGATTCAGCGCTTAACTATTCAGATCTCTTAATGATTCAACACTTAATCAACCAAACAGCCCCTTAGTGTTTTTAATTGGTCCTCAAATCGGACATTTGTTGAAACAATGTATTTCTCATTCAGTGTTCTAGTTATATCGGTTACTTCCACATTTGGCCATACTTCTTCAATTGAAGTTCCTCATTCGGTATCACACATTCGGGGTGTCTCTCAATTGGGTTTTATTCTCAATTGGTCATCAGTCATATCCAAGTATCCAACCCTAGTGAACTTCGTTCGGCCCAAGTTGCTTTATCCGTATAAGAAGTTTTAAGTGGCCCACTTGCCTCATTAGGCCGAAGAAACAATTCTCAATGGGACCAAAAGGCAAAAGCTACCGTTGGCCATCAACCCTCATTCATCCCAGAAACCTACATTAGGCCCAAAGAACTCTACAGTCGGCCCAACTAGCTTTTTTTGGAAAGTTTGCGTATAATTAACCTCGTGCTGACCATAGTTGACTTTTGTGTTGACTTTTACATATCCACAATGTTTTTAATCGGTTTTTGAGTATTGTTTCGGGTAATTGGCACATCCGAACGGTCCTTGGAGTAGTATTCTTCATCTTCATCGTAGTGTTAGGCTTTTGTGTTTCTTAATAGCGTTGGCCAAGATCTCCGTCTGTATTCGTCCAAGTCTCGAGTGTTGTAATCTTCTCGTCATCTTGTTAGAAGATAGTATATATTGTTCAAGATCTATGACAATTTATGGGCCGTTAATAGATATGGTTTAGGCAATGCATTTGTTGATATGCGAGTTTTTACAACAATGAAGTACCTTATTTGAGTATGGGTTATTGAGGTGTCGTCTTTACTTATGTGTCCTACATTGATTAGTTGTTTTAGATGCCCTACTAGAACAAATGTAAAAATGAATGTCTATTGTGTTAAATTCTTTTAGTCAACTTGCCTATTTTTATGATTTCCCACATAATTATAATTACACGTGCAAGAGTAATGCCATTTTATTAGAGAAACAAAACATAACAATACAAATAGAAACACCATAATACTTGGAAGTGTAATGCCATTTCATTCGATACAACAACAGACTCCTCCGCTACCACAAGCCTCATTGGGTTTACAAATTCCAAAACCAGCACTGCTCCCTGGATTTGAGCAAAACACATCACAATCTACATCATTGCAACATGTTGTTGTACAATCACTTTCTAATATTCTTCGTGCACCTTTAGATAACAATAGAATTATGATATTCAAACAACATTGTCATAATATATAAAAAGTTTCACGGTGGCAATATACCTGTTCCAATCGCATGAGTTGAAATAGAGGATGCAAGTATGAGTACAAAAAGAAGAGCAACAAATCTCTCTAAGGCCATTTCAAGTCTTCTTTAATTAGTTTCTAGTATTTTCTTTGAAATTGAAACTACTGCAAAGGATTTATATAGGAACACTTTGGCATAAAAAAAACGAAAACGTATAATAGTAATAAATTATTGATTCTACACATAAGGAAATTAATACTCGGTTATTATTTTTCGTATGTTTCAAAATGTGAGTTTTTTTATTTAGATAAAAACCATTTATAGAAATCAGATAAAATTATAGCATTGAAAAAGGAATTTTTGATCCGAGCAGATTTGAAACCTCAACATTATTATTTATCAAATATTAACTATGGGAACAACTTTATAACTCAAACATGTAAAAGAATTTTTGAAACGCATGATACATAATTTAGACCAGTTAACATGTAATTATGGCTTAATTAAAACTAGAATTATTTAATGCAATGTTTAAACAAAATTAAATGGGATTAAAACGGATTATATTCAAATCAATGGGCGCACAAATGTAAAAAAATATAACTTTATTTGGGTTTCATTTGTTGACTGACCATGGGATAATTCGGTAGGGGATCTTAACCGGCGGCCTTTATCGTGGTTACCCTTTATTTCCGAGAACCACTCTTAAGTGAAAATCGTTGAACATTACTTTGCTATGTCTCCTCATTTTTCATTTGATATACTTCTTGACTTAACTCTCGTATTCTTTCTTGTCATTCCCTCATACATTTGGGTGTTTTTAGCAAGTCATGTATAAATACTGAGTACTCTTCATAAAATTTAGTAATCCTCTCCTTGTAATTTCAAAACTGCCTAAGATAAACCAAATTAAAGATTTATGTATTTTCAAACTTAATTAATGTAAATAATAATTCTTAATTAAACACTAACTACTAATATGATTTATACTAGTGGGAATGCCCGCCGCGTTGCCGCGGTAGGTTTTGGGTAGGTTTTTAAGAAAAAGTTTCTAAGTCATGTTAGCATAAGAAAGTTCAAAGGAAATAAGCATCACAAGCGAAAAAGGTTAAGGGATTGAACATTGCAAGTTAGTTAATTTTATACAACATTAGCCTATGAAGAAATAGCAAATTAAAGGACATTAACAAAGATAAACACATGTTTTTGGCGTGCAGACACAACTACTCAAGCTTTAGGTTCCTGAATATGAACATTGTTCATAGTGTCAAGTGTTAAGCAATGAACCTATGCTAATGATATTTGAAACTTGAAGCTCACCAAAGCATAATATTGCTAAATGACAA
>CM061226.1:21669838-21721912 GCA_030844895.1 Ambrosia x helenae
AATAAGGGCAATTTTGTCATTTTGTCTTTAAGTGAAGAGCATTTATGTCAATTCGTATGTTTTTAATCCCAACCCTATTAAAACACACCAATCAGACAATCAACCTTAAATCGTCTTCTTCATTCAAAACCCTAATAAATCAAAACCCAAAATTAAACCACAAAAAATGAAAATTTGCATAAAAGGATATGCTGTATTTTGGATTTATATGAGTTGTACCCTCTAGCTAATAAGCAACCTAATTTATCTTAATACCGTAAACAGCCATCTCAAGCTCAAAATTTATGTTATGAGCTATTATCAAATCACTAAATGAGCAGCAACAATCACATCACTAAATCTTACCTCACGCCGCCTCACTCTCCTAACCGATCTACAAATGTTGAAACCTCACCCAACCCAACCCAACCCAATCAATCGTCGCTGTTTGCAGCTTTCTGACAAAATGCCATTCAGCATTTCTCTCTAATTTTTGTTTTTTAACCAATAAAACCATTTCAATACCAAACCCTCATGGAGGGTGTTGAGTATCCCAACTGCAAATATGGTAAAGAATTACAAGTGGGTGTAAGAGTTGTACAAATGGCTTGTTGTTTATGTCAGAAGCTGCCAATGGGTTCTGTTTGGTCCAAGTCCTGATCATGTTGTTTCCAAAGATGATGATTCTCTTGTCACTATGATACTCATATAAATCAAAATTAGCATATCCTTTTATGCTAATTTTCATTTTTTGTGGTTTAATTTTGGGTTTTGATTTATTAATGGTTTTGGAATGAAGAAGATGATTTGGGTTGATTGTTTTAAATATGGTTTGGATTAAAAACATACGAATTGACATAAATGCCTTCACTTAAAAGACGAAATGACAAAATTGCCCTTATTTAACTGACTTCAACTAACGGTGTTAACGAGTTGGATGACAAAACTGCCCTTCACTCAGGGACGAAAATGACAGTTTACTCTTACTTTTTTCTCTCCTCTACTCACAACTACTTTTAAAAATATTAAAAAATTATGATGGTTAACAGTGTCTCTTCCAAATTTTACTAATGGAACAGTGTCTCGTTTATATATTTTCTCTCTCCTCTACTCACAACCACTTATACCTACTCTATATAATATAGAGGCCTCTCTCATACTATTATAGAGTGTCTACTGTGAATGCTCTAACTACTTGTATTAAAAGAGTATTGTTTCAAAAATGCTATTAAAATAATGGCAAACAAAACTTCAAAAACTCAAGGGGTAGTTTCCCTGAATGACACAAACAAGGAGGTAGCATAATGTAACCTATAACCGATAATAAATATTCCTTCAAAATGTGTGTAGTGTAAAACGCGGCCGCCCAAACATTAATAAATATAAAAAAAGCCGGCACATCAACGTCTAAGCCGCTTGTCATTCTGCTTTACCGCGTGCCACGTAACCCCTTCACTCGTTTGGGCGGCGCCTTTTGCCTACCTCCAGTCAAACCTCTCGTTGACCCCACACCTTCTCACACTCTACACCTTTCTCTCTCACACACACGCTCTTTCTATTTCTCTCTCTATATATACAACCCTACACATATCCCTCAACAACACCCACCGTATCACACACACAATACCACTAAAAGTTGTTACAAGTTAAAAAAAACTTACAACTTATAACCCACTGTTTCATTACATTCCAAAATGGTAATGAAAAATGATACACCTAAGGCGGTCACGGCGTCAGCTTTACAAAAAGCTGCCGCAGTGACCGAAGTCCACTACCGTGGAGTGCGAAAACGGCCATGGGGCCGCTACGCAGCCGAGATCAGAGACCCGGGTACAAAAACCCGGGTCTGGCTCGGCACCTTCGATACCGCGGAAGCCGCGGCACGAGCTTATGGACGCCGCGGCAATAAGCTTCCGCGGGTCGAAGGCGGAAAATTAACTTCCCGTCGACACTAGAACTTGTCGGCGTCGACGGAAACAATAGTAGGAGTAGCACGGTCGAGTCTTCGAGCCGTGAGAGTGAGCGCAACGTTGCTACGGTGGAACGTGATCTTATTCAGAGGTTGATGATGGTGGTGGTGGGTTTAGGTTTTTTGTTAATGGGAACCAGCAGACGGTGGCGGTTGTGCCATATGCACCACCGGTTATGGTTTATGCGCAGCAGTACCCGATCCATTTTAACGGTGGATATGGTGGTAGGGCGGAGAGTGAGTCGGGGTCGTCGGTGGTGGAATATGTTCCACGTGACACGAGTTCATCGAAGAGAGAACTTAACCTTGATCTATGTTTAGCTCCGCCAACAGTAGAAGTTTAAGTTTTATGTTTTTTTTTTTTGTGTTTTTTTTTATGGTTTTTAGTGGTTTTCTCTTGCTTCGATTGATTTTGTAATTAATTTTGACCAATGAAGATGGATTCTAACTTATGTTATATATATACTTGTGGTAACCTACTCTTTTAGAATACTGTTTGGGGGTGAAGGGTGGGTCGAATGACCCGACTTGGCTTGTTAATGATCTGAAACGTCTTGAGATAACCCGGCCTGTTGACAACCCAAAACGTCTCGACCCGACTTGCCCCATTACAGACCAAAATGTCTCGACCCGACCCGTCTTGATTTAACATGACCCAAAACTTCTCTACCCAACTTAGCCCGTTTAAATCTTATTATGTTGACCGACCAAGCCGGTTAGTGACTCGAAACGTCTCGAACCGACGTGACCCAGCCCTGAACCAAAATGTCTTGAACTGAACCAAAACGGCCCGACCTAACCTTACACAATGTCCACAATACCTGAATTTAATCAGATACAATTTGAAGGATTATGCAGGTTCCTTGATTCTAAGTTTCGAAAAATTGAAGATACAAATCAAGAAATTGACTTTGAATTATTTTTGAAAAGATATCATTGGTAGAACCCTGATAAAGGAAAGAGATGTTGTGTATGAGTCACTCACATATTTTTCTGAATTATATGTATCTACAAGGCTCATTTGGAAAAACGATAGGGAACCAAAATGTCTTGACCTGATTCAAAACGGCCCGACCTAGCCCTACTCTAACATGAAACATCTCGACCCGACCTAACCGAACCCCAACCTCACATGAAATGCTCACCCGATTGGCCAACACATATCGGTAGATTCCAATTCATTTGCCAATCGTAGACATCAATAATGGAAGATGTCAATTTAAATAAATTTCTATTACAGTGTGTATATTTCAATTCCCTCACATTCTATGAAGCGAACACACTTCAGAATAATAGCTAGATGATATAGTTAAACAATGATAAGAGAAAAAACAAGAACATGGGAAATCCAGAAACCGGTCAAGGTGAGGGTCGTAGATTAAAACTCGGGTAACTCTTAGGGGTGTAAACGAGCCGAGCCGAGTCCGAGCCTGACTGGGCTTGATCTCGGCTCGTTATGATTTTATGAAGCTCGAGCTCGGCTCGGTTCGAGCCTACAAGCTTGAGCTCGAGCTCGGCTCGCTAGCAAAATCAAAAGCTCGAGCTCGGCTCGGCTCGAGGTGATTTGAGAACAATCTCAAAAGAGCTCAAAGCTCGGCTCGAGATCGCAAAAGCTCGGCTCGCAATTGTTATTAAATGGGCCTATGAAATAAGAACTTGAGATTTGGAGATGTGGGCTATAAATTATAAGAGATATATAAATAACTTATAATTATGTTTGGGCTCGTTTAGGCTCGCGAGCCCAATCAAGCTTTGCATCTAGGGCTCGAGCTCGGGCTCGATAACTAAACGAGCCATATTTCAGGCTCGGGCTCGTTAAGGCTCGGCTCATTCAGGCTTTTTACCAAGCCGATCTCGGGTAGCTCTCGAGCCACTACGTGTCATTTACACTCCTAGTAACTCCGGTGTTCTAGAAGGGCCGTGACCAGTAAACAAAGTAAGCTTGCTTCTTTTAGTTTGACATGTATTAGTAAGAGGATACTAAATGAAAATTTAATAAAAGCAATGCTCGTTGTACCATATGTGGTAATTTTTAACATATGTTTTTCTTATGAAGTTGAAAATCTAGGGTTGAGCATATCGAATAGAGATAGTTATTTTGATAAATGTCTCACTCGTTAAGGTTGGCATATAGCAATATAAACTTTTATTTTGTTAGCGAAAATCGGTTAAACATAACCATTAGATTTTAAGGTCGTTCTAAACGATCAAAGCTTATTAGATTGACAAATCAAATTAGATCTATAGTGTTTCAAGAAAACAAATAAGTTTGAGTTAATAAAGTACTTTTCATACAATTAGAAGGACAATTACATAAGGATAGTAGGCAGGGCCGGCTTTGGGGTGGGGCTGAGTGGGCGACGGCCCCAGGCCCGGTCTCCCCGAGGGCCCGAAACTTTTTTTTATAGAATTATATATATATATATATATATATATATTAAGAGTATAAATATATTTTGTTTCACAGGATTACATCAACTTAATAACTTGGGTAGGTGGTCGTAGCTTTGAATTGAAAAGGTTACGTGGTTTGCTAGTCCCAAGTTCGAACCTTTTGATTGTTGTTTTAATTAGTTTTTGCTTATTCTTCTCTTTTCAATTTTTTTTTTCAGTTTCATTTTCAAGTTTTCTTTTTTAGTTTAAAATTGAAATATTCTTTTCCTGTTTCACTTTCAAGTTTTCTTTTTTAGTTTAAAGTTGAAATATTTATTATTATTATTATTATTATTTTGTTTTGGGCATATTACGACAACATTTTTATTGGATTTTCTTTTCCGATTGCTCTACAAGTGCTCATTTTTCACCCGGCGGGATGAGTGTGTGGATCCCACTAGTTCATATATATATATATATATATATAAGGGCCCAAATTTTTACTCGCCCCAGGCCTTTGGATTTTTAAGAATTCTCGGAGACGGCCCTGATAGTAGGTAATTGGGCAACAAGCTGCACTGCCACCTCTTTCTGGATCGAAAATCCCAATCTACTAAAAACAAATTCCCGCCCTTGAGGGGTGGAAAAGTTGCTATGCACTACTCGTTGAACCCGAGCTAAAAGCTGCACCGCTTCTGGTGCTAAGGAACCTAACTTGTCGAAGTCCAGGGGAACGAAAACATGCTGATTTTTCTCACATGCTTTAGCGTGCTTTTCCACTTTCTTGGATTCAGCTCTGATGACCGCTTGTTCGGCCACAAACCCACTATCCCGAAGCTCAACTAGGGGGGACACCCAGGTAAGATCAACACATGCATGTTTCCCACCTTCCCAACCAAAAACTAAGATGTCTGTTGGGCGCAAGGTGGACCTCCCCTTCGCGGGATCTGTGAGAAAATTAATTGATGCCTCTTTTCTTGCGGAGATTCCTGCTCTTCTAAGGATGTCTCCAATGCATCCCGGACAAAATCGTGCCAATATTTAAACCCTGGCAATTCCTTACAATGTAACATATGTTCCCCATACTTATCAAGGCATACTTTGCGGCAGACCAGACAATTTTCATCATCGGGGAAAATGGGTATCATCAGCCGGTATTTAAGGATTGCCCTGTACTCTACTGCCGACATTCGTTGCTCCAAGCCTTTGATAGGTAACACAGTAAGGAAGTCCTGGGTGTGAGGCTTTTGCATGCATTCCAAGACGGCCTTCTGACGGGGGAAAAAACGGAAATCCTCCTCCAAACTTTGTGCGATTCGGCTATAAAGGGTATTCGCCAGAGTTTCCTCTGGCTTCTTGGGGGCGGTGTCCTTATTAAAGAAACCGCCAATATCAAAGTCAGGAAGGGATTGTTGTAAAAGGTCAATAGCACCAGAATAATTCGTGTCAACGTGAGCAACCCCACAAAAGCATAGGCTGCCACGTCCCGGGCTGAGGAAAGGCCTAACCCACCAAGTCGAAGCGGCAAAGTCGCACCCCGCCATTGGAGGTCACAAACCCCTCCCTCGCCCCACAGACAACAATGTCTTCTATGGCCTTCCGGATATCACTAGAAAACAGACATAGCCGGATCTTCCCTCCATCACACGATGGCCAGAAAACCTCAATTTTTGTAATAAAGCATTTATAACATAAGTGGGAAGCTTTAAAAACGCACCCCTCCCCCCTCCTCTTCACATGATCTATTTTGGGGATTTTCAACTAAAATGTATCTCCTTCATATCACCAACATTCACAAAAGCTTAAATGACCTAAATACATTTATTTTGATGTGATGTTTTGATGATCATATGGTAAAAAAGCAAGATTTTCCTTCCGCTTGTATCTAAATTGAACAAGACGTATTCTCAAGTGGCGTTAGCATCGCATTTCAAATAGAAGTTTTATATGAGAAGTTGAAAAACTATTTTAAAAAATTTCTCATTTTTGAAACTTCAATAAAAACTAGGGCTAAGTAAATAATCGAATCAAACTAACTGTATTAACCTAACCGAACTAACCAAGTTGAACAATCAACCAATTGTTCTGTTCAATCATAACCAATTAACCAAAACAGGGGTGAAGGTTCTTTAGGGCCCGAAGGGGTCCTGCTCCCCACCGATTTTCGGAACAGTGGTCGAATTTTGCGATTTTCATAGGTAAATTGAGTCCGCATTGAGCCCGGTCCTCACCGATTTGATCTTCCGACCACTACTGATCGAAAAAATTTGAGTCTAGCCCCCACCGATTCGAGAACCAAGTTTCTCCACTGAACCAAAACATATGGTTCGGTTTCAATTTCGGCATAACTAGCTAGTTAACTGATAATCATATATATATATTATATATTGTTGATCTTGCACATACATCCATGTTTCTTGTATTAAACTTGTCTAAAATATCGATGGTAACTACAATACAACATACAAGGAATTGGAAGAACTTAGGGGATGTGGAACATAAGAAGTTTCCTTCATTTATTTCATTTTGTAGCTGTAGTACATTCTTTATATAGGTTCATCACAAGGAATGATTTATTATTTCTTATGTGTGGGAAGAAACATATAGAAAAGGAGACAACCATTACTCATCTTATAGTGTGTTTTTCATATCATCTTAAATTCTGTAAAGCGTTATAGCTTTCATGACAATTGATGGTAAGGTTGTGCCATAGGTGGCCATGGTGTTGAATAACAACTATTAACTGAACCATAACCAAAGAAAAAAATCGATTAAACAAACTGATTGATTAAGGTTGTTTTATATATTTTTAGTTTCGTTTTGTTATAGGTGGCCAAGAGAACATTTTAGTTTCGTTTTGTTGGTTTGGCTTAGAACCTAATAAAAATGGCATGTGCACGACGTAAAAAAAAACTTCAAGACCTTACAAGTGATTTCCCTTAACTCTTCACATGGTATAATGATTGAAATATGCACGAGACACTCTCTACAATGGTGCGCTCAACCATAACATGCAAACACAATAGATTATTTTATCTCAAATCCAATTTGTTAGAGATATGAGTCATAATCAAGAGTCAACATAAAGTCAAACTAGTCAGTCAAAGAAAGTCAACATGGACAGAAAGATATATAAGAAGTTAAGGGACCAGTTGTGACAATTACCAAAGTTTATATTTGCTTATAATAAGTTTAGGTTAATAAGAGGAGACTGAGAAGATGAGGGACTGATTCTGTCAACTTGAAACTGTTAACAGATTTGTTAACTACCAAATTGGGATTATGGTTATAAGTAGAGGGTTTGGTCCAATCAGTTGAATAACTCGTTTTCTTTTCCATTCAGTTTGTAATCTCATTCGTTATCATCAATAATAAGCTCTAGAAGCATTTGATTGTTAATTCTTGTTCAATTTCATAGTGTTTTTACAACAATTGGTATCAGAGCCAGGTTGGTCAATTCTGTGAAATTGGTGATTGTTATCCGTGTTTAAAGATCAAGATTGGTGACAACAAAGTTCGAGTTGGAGAAGTTTGATGGGAAGAACGATTTCAGCCTGTGGAGGTTGAAAATGAGGGCTCTTCTTGTTCATCAGGGTGTTGTTGATGCCCTGTTGGGAGAAGCAAACTCGCCTGGTGGATAAACTAATAAGGAGAAGAAGGTTATCTTGTAGAAAGCCCACAGTGCCATTAATCTGAGTCTTGGAGACAGAGTAGTCAGGGAAGTTTCTAAAGAAACTTCAGCAGCAGGGGTGTGGGCTATGTTAGAGTCTCTGTATATGACCAAGTCTTTAGCCAATAGGTTGTATCTGAAGAATAGGTTATATACCTTTCAGATGGGTTATGGAAAGACTATGGAGGATCATACAGATGAGTTTAACAAGTTGATCCTTGATCTTGAAAACATTGAGGTTGAATTGGATGGTGAAGATCGGGCCATAATCTTTCTCACATATTTGCCATCTTCGTATGAGCATTTTGTGGATAACCTCATGTATGGTAAAGAAACTTTAACTATGGAAGAAGTTTTGGTTTCCTTAAACTCTAAAGAGTTGAAGAAGGGTTTGATGTGAAAGAAGAAGGTGGAGATGGGCTGTTGGTGAGAGGAAAGGCTGATAAAAGAGATTCAAGATTTAAGGGAAAGACAAGGTTCAAGAGGAGATGTTATGTTTGTCATTCAGAAAACCATCTGAAGAAGGATTGCCCTAAGTTGAAAAAGAGAAAGGGTGAACAGAGTAGCATGTGTGATCACAGTCAACAAGATGGATCATTAGAAGATTATGATGATTCTGATGTTCTTGTTGTGACAAGTGATGATCTCTGTTAAGAAAAAATGGGTAATGGATTCAGGTGGTTCATTTGGAATGACTTATATATGTTTTTGGAATGACTTATGTTGAAGGGTATTTCAGTAATTTGGAATATGGAAATCTTGGTTTTGTCAAGATTAGTGATGGCAAAATGTGTGAGATTATGTGAATTGGATCAGTGACATTCAAGTTAGATAATGAACTGTTAATGAATGTCCATGGGATAAGGTATGTTCCTCATCTAAGAAGAAGTATTTTGTCATTGGAAGTTTTTGAAAGAAAAGGCTATGATGTAATTCTAAAGAATGGCAGAGTTCTTGTTATGAAAGAATCAAGCGTTGTGATGTCAGGAACAAGACAAGTGAATAATGTCTATGTTCTTGATGGTCATGTTATGTCTCATATTATAGAGTCTTTTGATATCACAAATGCACAAGTAGTAGTTGAATCCTATAAACAGGATGTTGAGAATGAGTTAAAGGAGAGTTACTTGGAGAATTATGTGAAGGAAAGTTGTCACAGGTTAGTCTCTAAGATGGTTCAACCAGTTATGAGTCATGTTGTTTTGTGGGGAAAGTCAATGAATCGGGCTCTAGGTGAAAGAGATGATGTTATGTGTAGAATGGATGAGTTTTCAAGAAGGCTATTTCTGGAAAATTCTGAAAAGCTGTTTGACTTAGGGATATATGATCATACTAGTCAGGGTAAGTGTGATTCAAGAACAGGAGGTTGGATGTTCTTGATGTATTCTGATGGTGTAAAGAGAGTCAGTATGTGTGGACTAGGTGGTGTTAAGCCAAGTGTTAAAATTAGCAAGATTATGCTATTTTTAAAGAATGTTTCGACTAAGGTGAAGCATTTTCAAAGTGAGGTGGAGTCTTTGCAGATTAAGGAGGAATCTGGGAAGGTTTCAGGGAAAAATGGCAGTGCTGGACTCAGTTTAATACTATCATGTGATGAAAGGGACAGGACAATGTGGCAAGTTGGAAAGTTATTGACTTGTGATGAGGATATGTCCAGGTGGTGTAAGGCAATGAATGAGGAAAGGTATTCATTGTGTGAGGATGATGCTTGGACAGTATATGACAGGCCTGGAATGGTGTTAGAAGACAAAACTGATGGCAGGGGTATTTTGGGCATAAGTGTTGCAGATTCTGGTGGTGCAAGATTAGTAGGCAGTAAATGGGTCAAAAATGTTTGTGCATATCAGGTTTTGATGGATGTCATGAGTTGGAAAAGGAAGTTGCAACATGGGTCAGTTTTGTTTAGTGCAGGGTCTAAGTATAGTGCTTTGACAGAAGCTAAAGGAAAGCTCAGAATGGTCCTTGATAAAGCTGAATTGTGTGCAGTT
This sequence comes from Ambrosia x helenae, assembly GCA_030844895.1. Classification (NCBI taxonomy): domain Eukaryota; kingdom Viridiplantae; phylum Streptophyta; class Magnoliopsida; order Asterales; family Asteraceae; genus Ambrosia; species Ambrosia x helenae. Next base: position 21,679,818 of record CM061226.1, read on the forward strand.
GCTTGTTTGGTCAGTTCAGTGGAAGAATTAGTGGTTGGTTCTTGTCTAGATGTTTAGAAAGAAGGTTTGATCTTGACTAATGACTCAAGGTGGAGATTGTTAGAGATATGAGTCATAATCAAGAGTCAACATAAAGTCAAACTGGTCAGTCAATGAAAGTCAACATGGACAGAAAGATATATAAGTAGTTCAGAGACCAGTTATGACAATTACCAAAGTTTATATCTGCTTATAATAAGTTTAGGTTAATAAAGAAGAGACTGAGAAGATGAGGGATTGATTTTGTCAACTTGAAACTGTTAACAGATTTGCTAACTAACAAATTGGGATTAGGGTATAAGTAGAGGATTTGATTCAATTAGTTGATTAACTCGTTTTCTTTTCAATTCAGTTTGTTATCGTATTCGTTATCATCAATAATAAGCTCTAGAAGCATTTGATTGTTAATTCTTGTTCAATTTCATTGTGTTTTTACAATAGCATTTTTACGTGTTTCAGCTTTTGTAGTATCTTAATGTAGTTAAAAATGACAACACCTTTGAATAAATGGGTTTTGATCTCCAAGACGGGTTTAGGTCAAAAGAAAACTATACCTTCTAAATTTACATCATATTCTCCTTTCTCTTATTTAGTCTTAAATGGCTTTGAGATCTCTATCATTTTGTTTTGTCGCCCATAATGACCCTTCTTTCACTTCTAGCGTTGCTAGCAGTTGGCTAGCTGTGTACTCATCGATGCCAATACGTAAGCTTCAATTCATTTCAACATTCCTTAGCTTTGGTTTTCTAATCCTCAAAGCCACACATTACTTGAAACTCGATCAAACCAATCTCTCTATCCCTATATTCTAGATACGTCTTATTCATATCGCTCTTAATGACATATACATTTTCATCTTTCTAAAGGATAGTTGTAAAAATTTTGACGCGCAGATAATGTACGCAAATATCGATTGTAGAACTTTATCACATCGTAAGCCACCAATCATTGTTTCACTTGTCAACTTCAATCATGCAAGGGATTGATAGTAATAAAAGGTAAATTTCTTTTGAATTTTGAAAGAAAATTGATCATTTATACTACACTAAAGGGTAAAAGAAATGTCTCGGTTAAGTTAAACTAAGTATTACAAAAAACAAAAGTTATCCTGCACTCTCCTCTCGGTGTTGAAGCATTTACCATTATGCTACATACGTGATCTGGTTAGACTGTCACCTTTAGATACCAACAACCAGTTATGCCAATTCTAAAGCATTTTATAGAGATAAGGTACATTCGGTTGGGAATGGTTCAAGTTGTAGTATCCAAAGAGTTACAATATTACGGAAATCAATCCAAGAACGAGTACTCATATATAGAAGCATAAGATCAAATTCCAAATTATATGAAGAAAATGCCAAGTTCACCAATTGAGCAAGATTTTCCTGACAAGTTCATCTTTTGGTATTACGACTTTCCAACAACTGAAGCTAAGGATTTCAATGAGTTGGGTATTGCCAATCGTGTATCCATACCTGGTTATGAGATCTCATCCCATAGCCGTCGGGTATTTATTGCATATTACCCGTGTTAGGCCATGTAATTTAGAGGTTTGCGTCTATCTTGGGTCACTAATAGGTTTTGGGATTGTTTGGTTATTTTGCTAGTGGGTTTCGGCCTATTAGGCCCATTGTATGAGAACCGCCCTATGTGTATATAAATAGGCGGTTCCTAGGTCAATTTGGGGTTGCTAGTTTGTGTGTGTTTCTCTCTTGTAATCATATCAGTGTACCAGACGACTCTTTGAAGTCGTGTGCAATTTGATAATATAATCTTTCGATTTCAAGCTTCTTTGTTATTCTTTACATTCAATCTTGTTTTTCACACTCTATTGGGTGTTGTTTGATACCGTGGGAAGGATTCTGGACTTACAATTGGTATCAGAGCCTAAGAAGTTGTTCGAAGGCTCGGTTTCGGTATCGTTCAAAGATTAAAAGACCACGTGTAGCTGCTGTTCATTGTGATTAGAATTAGTTTTCATTGTCGTCTTTATTATTTTTATTGTTTTTTCCTAACCGCTTTATGTGTTTAATAGTCTTTTCATATTTGCTTTGGTTCGGGTTTGAGGTTGTGATCTAGAACATGGAGAACAATTGATTAAAATCTGAAAAATTTCGTGTTTGATCTTTTATTTAAAGTTAACGTTTGTGTTTGTTCAAAAATTTTAGGAAGTTTGGTATCTTTGATTTGAGCAAAATCCTTGGTGATTAAGAGTCAAAGATATTCCAAACATTAAGCAAATACAGCTGTCACATTGGAAACCACCACAACAGACTACAAATTCGGAAACCCATCCGGAAATCCTACCCGGAAACGTCACCTACCCGGAAACCGAAACTCTCAGCCGGAAACATCTCGTTCATCCGGAATCTCCTTGTTCATCTGGAAACTCATTTCCTTCTCAGACACTCAAACCCAACCGGAAAGGAATCCCATCCGGAAACTGAGAATCCGGTTAGGAACCGAATTCACAGATCGATTAAGCGAATTCAGGTCGGTTTTACACGGGAGATTCGAGACGAGACAGAAATTAATGAAAACAACGTCATCACAGATTTGTATTACTACAGAAACGGTTACAGACACTGTCATCAGTAGGATAAACATCTATCTCGGGGCCGGGGGAGGTCGGGCATGACCTCCCCCTTGAGAGCATTCAAAGCACAAACTCAAATCTACAAATGAAAACCAACACATGAGATTGCTATTTATAGTCCAACACCAAATTCCACCTTCGCCCCTTTGTATAGGTCGATTGTCGAATGTGGAATATTTCCACATTCGCCCTTTACTTAGGTTCGAACCTGGCTTTTGTGTATTGGCCTATATTTACAAATGCATCAGATCCATAAAATGCCTTTATGGATCACCACAATCTCATGTAATACAATACAAGACTCAACCCTAGTCTATTCGATAGTGACGTCCACAGAAAGTGCATCAACAGAAACCCCACCCGGAAACACACATCAGGAGAAACACATCCGGAAACCCTCTCAGAAACACAAGCTGCTCATCGGATTCATCACCGGAAACCACACCATCCGGAAACCCTCTGGCTATCCAGAAACGTAATATTCATCTGGAAACCAAACTTCTACCTGGAAACCAAGTTTCCATCCGGAAACCTAGCTTCGACTCGAAAACTAATCAAGTTTGGGTCTATTTCAATTTCTTTTGGGCTTGTCTACATTTATTTGGGCTCAGATCATTTCGAAACCCGATAATTGTTTTAATAAATTTAGAGATGAGTTTCAAAAATGATCTTGTATGAACTCTATGTTTTGTTTGCAGAAATGGAAGCTGCTGCTGATGATGATCCACATGATACTCCAAAGGAAATAAGAAATCACTTTCCATGTAACACCCCAAAAGTCATAATAATTACACTTATTGTTAAAGCACAAGAAGTTCGGGGTTTAGCAAATAAATTGAAACTAAACACTTTAGCTAACTCGCAAAAGAGTTTCGTAGTCCCGTTATTTACAAACTTATATAAGAATCGTACATGAACTAATATGGTAACATGAGGGGCTGTATATGTCAAGTGAGCAAAGTGAAAGTAATAAGGTGTTAAATTGAAATGAGTGTGTGTTTTGGCACATACTACTTATCGATCAACACACCACCAAAAACACACACATAAGAAACACCAAACAATGCAGCCTCAAATCTGCTCAAAATCAAGAGAACTTGTTAATTCATGTCGGAGTGCTTGCTAAATTCCTGTTCTAATCATCCTAAGGTAACTCTAGACCCTTTTTATTTCATCCAAAACCATGGTATGTGGAAGACGGTGATTATAAGCTTTATATAAAAGTGTGATTTCTTAGCATTTATAGGTTTCTATGTGTTTAATGACATCAAAGAAACTATGATATGTGATAAAAGTTATATATTGCTTGATTCAAGTTATTTAATTCAAACTTCAAGTATGTAAGAAGTGGGTTTTAGTGCTAGACAAGAACCACACTTAGAGACTTGGGAATCGTGTATAAATGTTGATATTGTGTTATATATATAAACATGATTTGATGGTGAAATCAACATTTGATTGTGTAAGTAAGGCTATGGTAAAGTCATGTAATCTAAAAAGCTTAGAAAAGCTACTTATAAAATTGTGCACTTAAGGTGTTCGATAAAATGCTTGAATTAATGAAATTTCATGAAAACATATGATAATGATATAATTGATATATGTGTTAAATTCGGTTTATGTGGAACCATGAAATGGACACAAAATGAATGAATAATTAAACACCTATGCGTGTGTAGCATGAAATAGGTGTGAAGTCAGAAAGATCAGGAAGCAAGGGAGGTAAAAGATTTGAAGTTGGAAAGGCCGTGAGTAAGGTAAGTCACTCGATGACTCATACTTATTTAAACATCAAGTTATATGCCTTTGAGATGTAAATGTACATGCTTGAACAATACCACAAGAGCTTAACAATGGGAAGCTTATATTCGAATGCAACTCAATAGGAACAACCTTAGTCAAAGGTTGGAAATATGCTAGGTAAGTCGCTATAGGACTTGGAGTCATATAGATACGTTTGTAACTTATAATATGAATATCAAAAAATGTTATTATATTTCATAGCATATAAATAAAACTAATAATGTCATTAAAATATATATTTCAAAAGAAAAGTTAATTTTTCAAATAATAGAATCTATTAGAATAAAACATTACTAAAAAATAGTTATGAAAAGATATATATGAAACTTAAAAGTTTTCAGGTATATATTTTGGGTAAACGGGTATTTTCTTCAACTCCTAAACCCATCGGGTATCTTGTATACTCGTCCCAAATGCTTCAGATTTTGGGTATGCCGATCGGGCACAGATTTTATTGCCATCCGTAACTGAAGCAATGATTGTTCTAAGGAATGATCCAAAGATCTGCAGGAAGATTCGTGTGTTTGATCTAATATGGTTGATAAACAGCTTAGAGAAGGACATTAAGGTCCCGTTTGGTTGCGTTTGACTGCCTCTGACCACGGCTTGCGTTTGATTCGGTCAGACGAGGGGTTGTTTGGTTGGGCAAGTCTGAATGGAAATGGTGTCTGACCGTGGCACTTATCCGGTCAGACTTGAAACAAAGTCCGGCTGGGAGTCAAAGCTCGTGTTGCTGCTGTTGTGAAGCCTAAAACACAAACAAGTGTAGCCATTCCTCCTCTCGTTTCCTGCTCCGATTAAATGAAACATTCCACTGCCCTTCCTCTGCTCATCTCCTACTCCGATCACCCACCGTTGCCCTTACCCTTCCTCCTCTCGTCTCACCCGAGTGTGTGTGTTTGTGTGTGGGTGTGTGGTGTCAAGTGTGTGTGAATGTGTGTCTCTGTAAGTGTATAGAACAAGGGGAAGAGAAAGGGGTAGGGGTAGGTGGTAGATTATGTGTCTCTGTTTTAGTGCATATGTCCCTAACCTAGTGTTATTTTGGTAGATTATGTGAATTGTTGTAAGCCTGAGGGCGTTTTGGTATTTAATAGCCTGAGGAGGCGGCAGCCTCTATTCTCCGTAAGGCATAGGAGACATAGAACAATATATAAGCCTAGTCTCCCCTCCCATTACATAGAGGTGATCATGTAGTCTCTCTTAAGTACGTGTTTCTAAGGTGTAATTTGCTTACTCTACGTGACTTTATGAAAGAAAGTATTTGATAGTGTTTTTGTGTATTTATCTTTTTATATATCTTTCATATCATCTTCCTTAACTATCATAGTCTAAATCATTGTTTCCGCCATTAATTCCGATTAAAATTACCCGTTTGAATCTCGTTCTTGTTAGATAAGAATACGCTCTTACAGTTCCTCCATATTGGTGTACGGATACAGCTCATCCACGTGAGCAATTCTCAGTTCCAATCCCCCAGGATATCAAAATAGCATTATTGGCTCAACTTCGGGTGAATCACACTTCATAAGGAAGTGATCAGGGTCACGAGTATAACTTTCAGCCGATCGATTTCCTTGTTTCAGATATGCAACTGAGAAAAGCTTTATCGAACACAATAAGTTGGGAGGAATTTTTGTTGAAGAGATTCTTCATTTTAGGCCACTGTAACACCCCGGTTTGAGCCCGATAAATTTCGCGACGATATGATGATTACTAATAGATAAATGTATTTGTTAATATGAAACCAAAACCTAATAATATATATATATATATATGTGTGTGTGTGTGTGTGTGTGTAACTATTCTAACGAGATAAAAATAAATAACAATTTGTGTTATGTGATAGCACTAATACGCGTTACGAACCCGAACCTGACCCGGTTAAACTTGGTGAGTCATTGAGAGGGACACATGTCACACTCATGGAGGGACATGTGCCCCTCCCCATTTTACACCCGTCAAACACACAGATAACCCAACCCCTTCCCCTTATCTTTTTATAACACAATAATACCTTCACTTAGTATTATCCAGACAACATATAGAGATAGAGAGAGAAAGGAAACAGTAAGAGCATTCACAATAGATGCTTCATAATAGTGTGAGGGGGACCTGTATAAGACACTGTTCATCAGTAAATTTGGAGAAGATATTGTTCACCCTCCATAATTTTTAATATTTTTAAAAGTGGTTGTGAGTAGAGAAGAGAGAAAAGGTAATGATAAAAGAATAGAATAAATATTATTAAATAGAAAACAAAAGAGAAAGTTAGTGATTTTTAGGGTAAATATAGAGATAGAGATGGAGGATTTACTGTGAATGCTGTGACAACCGCTACCCTCATCTTTTAGCGAGTTGTCAATTTTATCCCTTCATCTATTTTGAACTTCCATTTTTATCACTACATTTTATTTTAAGAAATTTCTTTTTGTTTAGCAACTAGTTTTAAATTTTCACGATTACGTATTTCATAAACACGTATTAACATGATATGTGTATACAATGGGAATCTATAAACTTACTTAATCTATAAAAAAATTATAAGTTTATAAAGTTAAGTTTTTTTTATAAATAGATTACATTATTTTTTTAAATGTGTTTAAATAATACACACAAATTTATTAATATTGTTTTAAATCTTTGTAAAGTGTAGGGACCTGTTTTGCATTTTTTATAAACTCAATTTAAACACATTCCCCTACCTTACTTGCTAGATCAAAAGAAAAAAATCCTTAAAGCATCATTAATGTTTTTAAAGCTAGAATTCAATCTCTACTAATGCAATTCAAGACAATTTGGACTTGATTATGTCTTACAACAATTAATTAAAAACTTAATTAAAAAAACCGATTCGCATAACCCACAAGATGTAACCATGGAGTTAAGGGCTAATCAAAGCTTAATCGGTTTGGTTTTGACTCGGCCATTATAAATCGATCGCATATCTGCATTCAGAAGGGTGTTTCGACCATAAATCCTTTATTATTTACATCCTATTCGCGTTCTAAAGCCACAGATTCGTGTCCTTGTTTGCATCGACCTAAAACCAGTCAATTGAACCATCAAACGATCTTGTAAGTTCTTATTCATATCATTAAACTCTTTTTGTTATATTCTTTAAAAGCCCCATAGTTTAAGTTCGTAATAGATTCGAATGGATAATCAATTAGTATTGGGTTAGGGTTATGGTTCTTAGGTTGAATTGGGGAAGAAGATGAGTAGGAGTATTATGTTAAATATTACTGTATTAACTTACAAAGAATTCAACAAACATAGACTTTGGTATAGTGGTTTGTGTGGGTGTTTGCCTCAAGAACCACTCAGGTTCAAATCCCACATAAAGCACCATTTTTTTTTTTTTATGATTTCTTTCTATTTATTATTTCATTATTTTTTTTACTTTATTTTAATCATTTAAAATTAGAATATTCATACTAAATTCATTTTTGATCCAAAAATTATAAAAATTTAGGTGTAGCTTCTTGACACCATAAACAAAATTTCCACAATTTTATTTTCTGAAAAATGTCTTATTTTTATAATTTTATTGAATTAAATTGTTTTAATCATATTTAATTGATAAAAAAATCATTTTTAATAATTTTAATCCCAAACTTTTTGGAAAAATATTTCTCATCATCATGAACTGAAATAAAAATTATTGGTCCAGAAAACACTTATTTTTATTAATTTTCCTATTTTTAATCATTTAAACATGATTTAATCTCATTAAATCAGTTTTAAATATAAATTAGTTTATAAAAACTATGGAAAAATTATTTTCATTGATTTACATCAGAAAGCATCCATTTTCTATAAAAATAACATTTTTGGATCATGTCTTGAATTATTAGTCTTATTTATATTTAATTAGACATAATTAATCATTTATTTATTTATACTATTAAATATCTATTTTATAAATACTTTTCTTATAAAATAGAAATATTCCTATGTTTGAAAATCTTAATTACCATTTGTTGGATTATGGTGTAACTGATAATTATTTTTTTTAAACATTTATGATTATTGTATTTATTTACCATAACTTAGTGAAAGTAATTAACTAAATTATTTTGCCTTAATTGTTCAAAACATATTTTTATCTAAATATTTAATTGGTAATAATTATATTACCTAAACCACATTTACAAACTTTGACATACAACTTTTATATTAATGCAATTTATCATAAAAACTATAATTCCGCAAATCGACTTAGCGAACCCTAATGCCTTAGACCCTAGTTACCTTAGACTTTTTAGACACTTCCTTATTAGTATTCTTACACATTATAGGTTGAATTCCTCGAAATTCCCATTACTTAGCTCACGACCGCTTAAGTTGGATTTTGATCACTTTCGCAAAGTGTGAGTATATCTTTCCCCTTTTTACTGTTTACTATTTTGGGGTGATTCATGTACCATTATTATTAAACTTACGTATATTATTTACAAAGCAATGTGCTCTTCGATATGATTTGTGTGAATTGTATGAACGATTTGTCAATGTCATTAACCTTTGGCCGCACCTAACAATGAGTAGTACTACGAATTATTTCCCTTGGTTACTTACGTGAACGAGTTAAGTCCTTGGTCATTGTTATGGTTTTTCTTGAACGATGTGTGAACGATTATTGAACGATGTGAGGCTTGATTTTGACCCTTATACATATTACAATATCATGGCACATATATTGCGAAACACTTTTCTATTTTATGTATTCAAACAGGGTATGTTCACCAATACATTTTGTATTGACAAAATTATTTTCGTACATGTTTCAGGTTGTTATGAGATTACTGTTAAGCTTTTGGATCTTAGAATTATATTCGAGATTTATTGAATTTCAGTTTTAGTTGTCACGTTAAAATTTTGTATCTTGTAATTCCTTTAATGTAATAAAATATTCAATTCAATGTATTCAAATTTACATTTCTAGTCCATGAGCTATTGAACAATCGTCACTACGTGACACCTCGATGTTTCCGCCATCGGTTGGGGTGTTACAGATTGGTATCAGAGCCATGGTTATAGGGAATTAGGTTATTAGAATGCCTTTTAGCCTAGTCTATAACTAAGCTTACTTTCACGAGTCCTCTCATGTACATTTCTCTTATTTCTTATATTTTCTTTCAAGATATTTTCGCTATGATTCTTTCTCGTTATTCTTTCGGTATTTTGCTTGGAAAAGAAGACACTCGTATTTCACAAACGAAACGATATCACCAAGTTAGGAGTTACATCCATACCTTGGTGATTAGTTTCACTCCTCTATATGTTATTTATTTTAGGAATATATCTTTGAGATAGGAGTGACATCCACACCTCAAAGAGTATTTCCTTCAAAAAGAAACTTAACCACTAAGCTGGGAGTGATATCCTTAACTTAGTGATTGGTTTCATTCCTCAATTGTTTTCAATTTTAAAATACATCTTTGAGTTAGGAGTGAAATCCACATCTCAAGGAGTTGTTTCTACATCTCGTTTTAAAGTCTCGCTAAAGGTTTTGAAATTTACCAATGAGGGGGTATGTGCAATCGGGAAAGATGACCATTCACTCATAGGTTCAAGTACGCTCCCCACAAGTCACTAATAACATTTCAATTTCTTTGGCTAGTCACCAGTTTCATTAGAAATATTTTCAGTATCACATTTTTGATATATTTTTCATTTGTTGTTTGAAACTCTTATCATAATTTTCTATAATGAAGTTATTATGTCTTTTGAGCTTTCTCTATTAATAGCTATCGCTATTTGTGCATTTTTCCGTTTTCCATTATTGACTCTTAAGTTTTGTTTAACATTTGGATTTTAAGTTCCATCTCTTGATGTTTTATATACTCATTGATCATTCGCTTTTGGATTTTTTTCATCATCATTATTAAAACTTTTATCCGCTATATTATCGCATTAAAACTTACACTATTTTCATTTATGCTTTGTGACTTTTACACTATTGTCGCATTGACTTTTATCATTCACGTCATTTCTAAATCTTGGTCTTTTGAAAACACATTTGATTTATATGGTTTTCGAGAAAAGAAACTTGCAACTGATAAAATGCATTATGACAATTTTCAACCCGACTTCTTGTAAACACATGAAAGTATGTACTTACGAAGTCTTTTCATGTGAAGCTGTTTTGAATCTAAAAAGTTATTCTCATGCATCACTACTATACTTTCAACTATATCACAAAGTTCGAGTAAAACTACGTTTTGTTTTATAAACAATAATTTATCTTTTACACTTACACTCTTTCAGTCGCAAAACTTAAGGTCTAAACATTGGACATATCCTTATCAAAATGATGCTAATTGTCTTTTATCATATAATGCACATATGTAAAACTAACTAAATTTAAACCCTTATGTCAGTAGACTATACATCTGTTCTGGGTACTCTCACTTTCCGTAAATTTCATTATTTTATTCTTGCACCATTTTATTCATAGTTATTTCTAACACGTTATTTGTGATTATTTTCACACTACTGATTTGCAAGAGTTCAACTCGTTTACTTTCATTTTGTGCAATTGTGTGATTTACTGGATTTATATTATACTATCCTTTCAATCAAAATTTTATGCTATACTTATATACTTACATGAAAACATATTTGGTTTGCATATTTTTTTCCTGTTTTGAGCAAGACCCTGTTATACTTTACATTATTTTGTTCATCATCATGGCCAATGAACATACTAGTTGATAACTCGTATGAGATCTAAGCCAGTGCCCACGTACGACTCGGATTAGAGTATTTCTTTAATCCGAGGGGAATAGTGTAAACCTCAGACTTTATTAATATGAATGTTTAGAGCCAACGATGTGAACAGAAGTTACCGGTTAAGGGTTAACCCGAAAGGGAAGAACCTCTAACCATGTCTTATACTTACATGTTATTCTACGGTTAAAGGGAAACCCGGAAGGGAAGGACCTCTAACCATGACATGATTGCACATTATTTCATTACAGTAGCTATTACATATGGGTTGCACTCATTGTTTCTGGTATTACTTATGTTAGTGTTATGGCAAAGCATAACACCCTAGTGTAAGGTAAATCGGTGATTACGGTCCGGAACGCAATCATGAGTTTACAGGCACATAGGGGTGGTGTGTAATTCTATTTAGGTTGTTGGTAGACAATCAGTACGAGTCTAAAGATCCTGGAGTGTGGTGGGTTAGCTGCGGTACACCCTATATATAAGCACAAACGATACTACGGGAGCGGACTAGGAGTCTAACCAAGAACTTACCCATTACTATCTCTTCATTAGATTGTTGACTAATAGCTAGCATTTTCGATAGGAACGTTCTTACGTGAGCTTCAATTCGTCTACCTAGAGTCTTTCTCTTGACCACCCACACAGAAAACACAAATCTTGTATACCCTTACACACTCTGTTATTTGAAATCTTGTTACGTATCCTAATAAAGTTTAGTCAGAAACCTTTCTAAAGTAGGGGAGACTGCTTCATCAGTGCCTCTGCCCTCACCAGTTACACATTCCCAAAACCTTTCTCATTTAAACTCTCAACTTCCTAACCTCGGGTAGACTGTCAAAGATTTTGAAATTTTTACTTTGGATATTAGATAACTACTTTAAATTTTATCAAATCATGACTGATGTAAAAAAAAAAAAACCTTCATGACTTTACAACGCCTTTTGTTTAATAAAAACCTCCACTTGAAAGAAATTTCGAGACGACATTTACTAAAGTAGGGGAGACTATGACAACCGCTACCCTCATCTTTTAGCGAGTTGTCAATTTTATCCCTTCATCTATTTTGAACTTCCATTTTTATCACTACATTTTATTTTAAGAAATTTCTTTTTATTTAGCAACTGATTTTAAATTTTCACGATTACGTATTTCATAAACACGTATTAACATGATATGTGTATACAATGGGAATCTATAAACTTACTTAATCTATATAAAATTATAAGTTTATAAAGTTAAGTTTTTTTTTTTATAAATAGATTACATTATTTTTTTAAATGTGTTTAAATAATACACACAAATTTGTTAATAGTGTTTTAAATCTTTGTAAAGTGTAGGGACCTGTTTTGCATTTTTTATAAACTCAATTCAAACTCATTCCCCTACCTTACTTGCTACATAGTTACAATCAAAAGAAAAAAAAAATCATTAAAGCATCATTAATGTTTTTAAAGCTAGAATTCAATCTCTACTAATGCAATTCAAGACAATTTGGACTTGATTATGTCTTACAATTAATTAAAACCTTAATTAAAAAAACCGATTCGCATAACCCACAAGGTGTAACCATGGAGTTAAGGGCTAATCAAAGCTTAATCGGTTTGGTTTTGACTCGGCCATTATAAATCGATCGCATATCTGCATTCAGAAGGGTGTTTCGACCATAAATCCTTTATTATTTACATCCTATTCGCATTCTAAAGCCACGGATTCGTGTCCTTGTTTGCATCGACCGAAAACCAGTCAATTGAACCATCAAACGATCTTGTAAGTTCAATTATTCATATCATTAAACTCTTTTTGTTATATTCTTTAAAAGCCCCATGGTTTAAGTTCGTAACAGATTCGAATGGATAATCAATTAGTATTGGGTTAGGGTTAGGGTTCTTAGGTTGAATTGGGGAAGAAGATGAGTAGGAGTATTATGTTAAATATTATTAACTTACAAAGAATTCAACAAACCTAGACTATGGTGTAGTGGTTTGTGTGGGTGTTTGCCTGAAGAACCACTCAGGTTCGAATCCCACATAAAGCACCATTTTTTTATGATTTCTTTCTATTTATTATTTCATTATTTTTTTCCCTTTATTTTAATCATTTAAAATTAGAATATTCATAATAAATTCATTTTTGATCCAAAAATTATAAAAATTTAGGTGTAGCTTCTGACACCATAAAGAAAATTTCCACAATTTTATTTTCTGAAAAATCTCTTATTTTTATAATTTTATTGAATTAAATTGTTTTAATCATATTTAATTGATAAAAAAATTCATATTTAATAATTTTAATCTCAAACTTTTTGGGAAATTATTTCTCATCATCATGAACTGAAATAAAAATTATTGGTCCAGAAAACACTTATTTTTATTAATTTTCCTATTTTTAATCATTTAAACATTATTTAATCTCAATAAATCAGTTTTAAATATAAATTAGTTTATAAAAACTATGGAAAATTTTTTTTCATTGATTTACATCAGAAAGCATCCATTTTCTATAAAAATAACATTTTTGGATCATGCCTTGAATTATTAGTCTTATTTATGTTTAATTAGACATAATTAATCATTTATTTATTTATATTATTAAATATCTATTTTATAAATACTTTTCTTATAAAATAGAAATATTCCTATGTTTGAAAATCTTAATTACCATTTGTTGGATCATGGTGTAACTCATAATTATTTTTTTAAACATTTATGATTATTGTATTTATTTAGCATACCTTAGTGAAAGTAATTAACTAAATTATTTTGCCTTAATTGTTCAAAACATATTTTTATCTAAATATTTAATTGGTAATAATTATATTACCTAAACCACATTTACAAACTTTGACATACAACTTTTATATTAATGCAATTTATCATAAAAACTCTAATTCCCCAAATCGACTTAGCAAACCCTAATGCCTTAGACCCTAGTTACCTTAGACTTTTTAGACACTTCCTTATTAGTATTCTTACACATTATAGGTTGAATTCCTCGAAATTCCCATTACTTAGCTCACGACCGCTTAAGTTGGATTTTGATCACTTTCGCAAAGTGTGAGTATTTCTTTCCCCTTTTTACTGTTTACTATTTTGGGGTGATTCACGTACCATTAATATTAAACTTACGTATATTATTTTCAAAGCAATGTGCTCTTTGATATGTTTTGTGTGAATTGTATGAACGATTTGTCAAAGTCATTAACCTTTGGGCCGCACCTAACAATGAGTAGTACTACGAATTATTTCCCTTGGTTACTTACGTGAACGAGTTAAGTCCTTGGTCATTGTTATGGTTTTTCTTGTACGATGTGTGAACAATTATTGAACGATGTGAGACTTGATTTTGACCCTTTTACATATTACAATATCATGGCACATATATTGCAAAACACTTTTCTATTATATGTATTCAAACAGGGTATGCTCACCAATACATTTTGTATTGACAAAATTATTTTTGTACATGTTTCAGGTTGTTATGAGATTACTGGTTAGCTTTTGGATCTTAGACTTATATTTGAGATTTATTGTATTTCAATTTTAGTTGTCACGTTAAAATTGTGTATCTTGTAATTCCTTTCAATGTAATAAAAGATTCAATTCAATGTATTCAAATGTGACGCCCACACCCAGATGAGGATGCACCATACACAATTGATACCAACTTACACATAAAACATCTTATTTGTTAACATATATATAAACTACAAAGTACAAAAGTTGGAAACGTAAAAGTACAAAACGTTATCAACTATTCCTAGCCGGAGATATAGAACTTTTTCATCCAAGCACACGAACTAGCATATCTATTCCACTTGTCATACGGGTCCGAGATAAACATCAGGCGCAAGAACTAGCCATTACTACCTGTGACACATGCTTAAAACGACGTCAGACATTGCTGGTGAGTTCATGAATATACAAAAGTTATAAACCACATTATTTCAATTATTCATGACTTGTACCCGCCCATGTCATCATAACCTCGTGTCAATCTGGCACCCTTACCGGGTCCATGACATTTTACGTCAATCTGGTACCCTCACCGGGTCCATGACCTATATTATCATACAGTTAATGCCAGCTACACCGCAGCGTAGTACTGACAAATCCCACCGCAGCGGCACGTATAAGGGTCCCCATATATCATGTGTATGTAAGTGCAGATTATATGCATGCGTACAACAGTCATGAATACAATTATAGCAATTACTAGTTAGGACAAGCATGCTCACATAGTAAAACATTCATAAACTCACCTGTTACACGGTTGCTTAACACTTTGCTATTCCAACCGGGTACTACCTCGGGGTCCTGGTACAATTACATCATCCTAGGTTAGGTAATGGTTCACCTAACTAGTTATTATCATGGCTGGATATTGGTTAACGCTGCCTTGTTTAAGCATGGGTGATCAGTCCATGCCTAACTAAGGCTAGGCTACCCAATACCCACCCCTAATAATAATCCTAATACTTAAAAATAATAATACTAAACTACCACTAAATAACACTAAAAAAATAAAAATAATTATTGACAAAGCATAACTTAAATGAGAACATACCTCGAACTATCTACGGCACGTTGACGTAGAGTCTCTCTATTCGTGCTCCTACTGTTATTCCAAAAACAACTATTAACAACACCCAACGGGATATCGTAGGCTAGGGATTCTCTTATACTAGAGCGTTCCCAAAAGAAACTTATATGCTAAAAGAAACCTAAAAACTACTATTTACACTAGTGTAGGAGTCCTCAAATTTCTTACTGGGGTCGATGTGGGATGAATGTGAGCAGGCTACTTGCTTGCTTGTTTCCTTTCCTTTCCGACTTTTCGATGTGGACGTCAAAGACACTAACACATGTACCTCACTTCAACTATTAATTCACTTCCATTCCATTCTTAATTAAACGTATATAGGATGGATAAAGTTATGTTTAATTTATATATATTAGATTATTATAATTAAAATTTAGCTGCTTAGCTTGTTTTTCTCGTATAACTTTTAAACTATAACATTTTACGAACTTTCGAATATACTCTTAAGACGAGCTAATTTTTATCCACGCTTTGACCTAAGTTTCATTAAAATAGAGTAGGGTCAAATATAATATCTTTTGTTAATCTAAGTAAACGGTCTCTTATAATACTATTGGCTCGAGTAGATTCTTATATATCAAATAATTATACTATTCATGCCTAGATCATATAATACACAGGACCATAAATTTCATAAACATTTCTAATTTATTTGATCACAAAATGAGGTGTTACATCAAATTTACATTTCTAGTCCATGAGCTATTGAACAATCGTCACTACGTGACACCTCGATGTTTCCGCCATCGGTTGGGGTGTTACAAATGCTCTAAAGGCATAGAGAGAGAAAGGGGAGCCGGACGGTGGCTCCCGGCGGAGTCATGGCGGTACACGTCAGCGGCATACCTTTTTAAACACGTGAACCCTCTCCTTCTTGCAAACTAGGGACAAGAACTCCAAGAGAACTCCATGGTGGCTTCGATTTGGAAAGAAAAGGAGCTATGATGGTTCCGATTTGAGGGTTTCTAACGATGGTTACAGCGATGAACTAGGATTTGGTGATGTTGTAGAGGACACTCACGGTGGTAGAAACACAGGAAGGAGGGTGCCGGGGGTAACAATTAGGGTCTCGATCCGTTTACAGAAGGCGGGTGGTGACGGTGCTAGCTAGATGGAGAAGGAAGACGGTAGTCACGGAGTAATAGTGGTTTACTAGTGGCCAGAGACGGGTTTTGGGGACTGCAGACGGTGGTGGCTATTAGTCTCGGCGATAGTACTTCCCGCAAATATAGGTAACCTTTCCAATAACTCTTCTTCCTTTGATAATGGTGATAATTAAGTAAAGATTGGAGTAGAGGAAGGTGAATGGTGATGATATTGATATGGAGTTTAGATGTTGTAGGGATGATGACCGATGGAGTGGTGGTTGATGGATGGGTCAAGGACCCTAATCAACTCAGCTTGACTCAGTCAAATATTGGTCAAGGCTCAGTCAACATCGGTCAACAAAAGTCAACGGATAGAAGGCTCGGTCAAACTAACGTATTGAACACGACTCCACTATACAAACCCAAATAAATATTGAATACATGAACCAATAAGTTGAACACATGAGTAGATGATACCAAATTGATTATATATACACAGTTAGTAATATAGGAATGCAAGGATTATGCCTAAGGACAACAGTTTGAAAGTTATTGAAATATAAAATGGACATTTTGAGATCTTGAACCTTGGAGCATATTATATGGACACATGTGACAATGGTTAATTATATTATTGCATAATTGTATATTTTTGACAATAAGCATAGTATAAGTAGTAGGTATGTATGGACTTTGATTATGGGGATGATCATTTGAGACATCAGACCCTAAGGCAATTCGAATGGGATATTGAACATCATATATAAATGGACGATACATATTTGGGATACAAGGTATTAAACTTGACAATTAAGGATGGTTTTGTTATATTAGTAAATCATAGAGTTGACAACTAGGATATTTAACCATGGAAAACACGTAACTTGAACATGCGATGTAACTTGATCATTGGATAGTATTCGGACATAGAAAATAATGAGTTAAGGAGTACATTGGAATTCCGGACAATAGATGTGACCGTAAATTTATATGGACTTAATCCACATAAATAACTAAAGGTCCTACTACCCATACGTGTAACCACGATGTTTGGTTACACCCACTAATGTTTGTGATTATCATAGGATCTTATGTGCCAAGGATAGATGGGCTCCCGATTTGGGAAATTATGTGATAATGTGGTGTGACATGATGTGAAGCGCTGTTAAGGTGAGTTCTGTGTACTCTCCCTTTTTTGTGTTTTAACTGTTTTGGGGTGAATGCATGCTTCCTTTTTATAAAGTGTTGTACTGTGACTAGATACTTGCTGTCGGATTATAATGACACTCATTAACTCATAGGTGAGCCACTTAATATATGGGTAGTACTACTTGGGGAATCCCCCACACACAATGGACCCGAGACTAGGCAACCGGGAAACCCTCCACTTAGGCCTGCGGACCGTTGCGGCATATATTATGCCTTGTAGATCTATAATGGCAGTAGATAGATCTAGTGTCAGGGTTGAGGGGTCGCTTGTACATCACGTGTGTTGAACTGTGTAAACTTGCTTTTGAAATGATAAACTTGTTTTGGATCCACTTACTACTTACACGGACTCACCAGCGTTATTACTGACCCAAACACTTTTTAAGCATGTGTTCAGGTACCGCTATTGGATTGGACTAGATTGAAAATGAGGTACGAGTTATAGATGATCAAGTATGGAACGTTTTGAAGATTATTCTACTAGAGGATTAGAGCTAAGCTTGGATAACTATTTCGATTAGTGGATTACAACCCGCCAGCTGCTACGACGATCGCCGCGATTCGTCCCACATAATTATTAGTTTATTTATTTAAGTTGTGTATTTGTATTTTTTGATTAGAATTTGTATTAAACGATAAAATTTAGTCATCGTTGCTTTCGTTGTGCAAATTTGTTACCAAACTGTCATAACGTCCAGCCCCTCCTGGTCGAGTTGTTACAGCCACTTCCTCACCTTTTCTTTTTTCATTCACTCTAGCTTTCGTACAAGTATTCGCCTACCAAATTAAAGCATACATACATAGTTTGAGAGCAACAACCTTTGTTATCCTACCTTTTCTGCCTATAGCAAAAAACACTTTCAGTAGTGTTAATCAATTCAACGAACCCATCTGGATCTAACTTTCCATCATACTCGGGAATATTTGTTGTACATTAATTCCTTATTTCCAAATATTATATCATATATATATATATATATATACATATATATCCTAAGTATATTTATTTCCTAAGTTAGTCAATGGTTATTTTAGTTATAAACCAACCGACACGTCGGTTAGTTAAAAGGGTCACAACCCTTCATATGTATAAATACCCCAAACATGTTGTTTCATTTAATGTTAATGTGATGATTCTTAAGTTTCACATATTCTCTCTCAATCTTTCCCTCATTCGATCCTGTGAACCTTGATTTGGCACCAGAGCACTCGGTTACCATATTCAATTCCATTAATTACAAAGTCACGAAGAAGAAGACGATCACAGTTTCATCCCTGTTTTGTTCCGAAACAGAGACCGATACAGAGAAGTCATCAAACGTTGGAACAATTATTCATAGGCCAAACCAGGATTGTTAGAAGATCTATACAAAGGATTATAACCGTTTAAAGAAGAAGAAAATGAAAACCGGTCAAGTATCCTGTGAAGTTCAGACTTTCCGGCGATTACAGGAATCGACGAATACACTATTTGAATGCACCAAAAACGGTTATATCTATCCCTGCCCTCGTATATAGTCAAAATCGAATACAAATATCTTAATCCAAAACAAAAAATATCGAGTCCAAGATCATACTCTGTTTTGTTTCTTATTCGAAAATTTCCCCGCCAAAAACATTTTATAAACCAAAACAAGTTTTATACTTCAAAAACTTTGTCCGAACGATCATAGATACAGAGGCAATTCGTTTTTAAATTTTTTTATCAAAGCATCAAAGTGTTAGGATTTCTTTTCTCTCAGACTCAAGAACCGAAAACGTTTTCTAAAGTTTTTTTCGTATTCGATCAACTTTTGTTTGGATAAGAAATCCAAACAGTTTATTGTGGAACAAATTAGTGTTCCATTGAATTTTTGAAACATAGTTGTTTCGAAACTTTTGGGAAGTAGATTTCGTTGAAGAAGAGTTGACTTTTGAAAGTCAAACTCACGAAACTAATATTATAATATTGAGGGATATTATAGTTTGACACTATCAGTGAAGTTTGGGTTTTTATCACTGACCAAAATCAGTTTGTTGAAGTCATAAATATTATTAAACAAAACAAAAGGTTGTTTTTATAAAGGGTGTTTAAAGATTGAGTGTTATTGGAGAACATTATTGGAGGTTTTATTAAGTAAAAAAGAATTGACTTTATAAATTTGAAAAGGGAAAATTTTATTGATACTCAAAATTTATAAAACGACATAAGTTTGACAACACCTTTTGGTAATTTTTTTCAAGACCTTACAAAGTATCAAATATTTGTTAAAATTATATAGTTTTCTTTGAATATCAACATATATCGACTTTGAGAAAGGGTCGAAAATTTGTTTGACAAAAGGTGTTCGAACAAAGTTCCTAAAGTGTTGGGTAGTCCATATTAGATTTGAACATAGGGAAGAAAAACAAAAACAAAAGTCCACAAAAGACGCCCATTAAGCCCACAATGTTAGAAAAGGAGACAAGACTCTCACTTTTAGCCTCCAAACACCGATGTTAACATCTACAAATTACACGATTTGGACTGTTCGTGTAAAGGCAATATTGAATGCCAACTACCTCTTTGAAAGAGTGGAACCCAGAGAAGGAAAGTCAACGGTAGATGTAAAGAAAGATAGGACAGCGATTGCCTATCTATTTCAGGCAATTCGAGAAGACATGGTGATGCAGGTGGCGTCACATTCTACAACAAGAGAAATTTGGGAAGCATTAAAGACAAGATTTATTGGAATTGACTGAGTCCTGAAAGCAAGACTTTAATCATTACACACAGAATTTGAAATGTTATCAATGAGAGAGACAGAGACCATAGACCAGTTTGCTAGAAGGTTAAGTGCGATTAGTACAAAGTCAAAACCCTTAGGAACGAAAATTGAAGAGTCAGTCTTGGTACGAAAATTGCTGGACTCCGTACCAGAAAGGTTCCTACAGATTATTTCATCCATATAACAATATTCAGATATGGATACCATGATGCTAAACGAAGCGCTTAAAAGACTTAAAACTTATGAAGAACGTCTCAAGTCAAGAGATGAAAAGACATATGGACCATCGGGTCAAGAAAAGCTGTTATTTACAAGGCAAGAAAGAAGACCTTACAGCAATTACAAGAACTACAATCAGAATCGAGGTAGACAGAACTTTAGGAAGGTCAATAAGAGTCAAAGATATGAGAAAAAGAACTTTGACAGAAATGGCCATCAAGATCAAAGAAGTGACAGAGACAAGTCACAAGCTCAAAAGATTAAGAACGGATCGTGGAGGAGAGTTTACTTCTAAAACACTTACCACGTATTGTGAGGACAAAGGAATCCTCAGACAGCTTACAGCACCTTACACGCCTCAGCAGAATGGTGTAGTAGAAAGAAAAAACCATTCAGTATGAGTATGCTAAGAAGCATGTTAAAGGCTATGAACGTACCACAGAACTAACGGGCAGAAGCAACAAGATAAGCAATATATATACAAAATCGATTACCTACCAAAGAACTACAGGGAATGACACCCTACGAAGCAGTAAATGGCAAGGCACCCAATATCAAGCACATTAGAGTATTTGAATGCATAGCATATGTGAAGGTAACGACGCCCTACTTAAAGAAATTAGAAGATAGAAGCAAGAAAATGGTACATCTAGGAAATGAAAATGGTTCAAAAGCCTATAGATTATATAATCCCATAGAAGAAAAGATACATATTAGCAGAGATGTCCAATTCATAGAAAACGAACCATGGGATTAGGACAACTACTTAAAAGAAGGAAGTAACGACTGTAAGACCCTACCCGTAATCCGGGTAGTTAAGCGAAAATCTACTTGGTTTGGAATTTAAAGTTTAAAACATTTCATAATTTACACAGTGCATCGACATCTAGATACTACCCTTGTCAAGTGCAAAACATAAGCTGGGTAGAGTTGAACATAAACATCTTCCCAAAATAACCAAGTATAAAAGTTATTTGAAACATTGCGGAAGCGGACAAGTTAAGCACATTCGGTTCTTCAACAAGCCTTGATCCCCATCCACCTCATGTAGCAGAGTACCTAAGGGTTTAACACAGTTAGAAAACCCATAAATATGTTATTATGATCGAATTTAGATGCAACATACAAAAAAATGAATTTTGGTTGACTCTGGCGTACCCTATGCCATTTTTGGCGTATCTTACGCCATTGGCGTAGGAAGAGGGCAACTGGTGGCGTAGGGCAGAAGAAAACAGCTCAGGCATCCTGATGTTGGTGTAGGCGTTGGCGTAGGTTACACCAAAAGTGGCGTAGGCTACCCCAAATCCGGACAAGGTTCAAAATGTTGCAGCACCAAGCTGCCCTTTTTGGGTCATTCTAAAACTACTCCCGGGGCTTCCGGGACACGTTTAAAGCATCTCGTGCATACTACAAACATGATTAAAGATATTTTTGGGTTCCTTATTCGGTTTTTAACTCAAAAACCGTGAATTATCTATCCCTCATCATGTTGACCTGTTAAGTTTTGTGCATGACAACACCATAAGATTTTATGATTTCCATGACCTAGTTGTGGTGTCTACCCACTTGCCAAGCCTCAACTTGACCAGGGAACTTTCCGCCCAAGTCATTTATTCCGTGATTGCGGTGCCTCGTGTCCATGGCCACATGTGCCATTTCTCTCGGTCTTATTCGCTTGGCCTCTATGACTTGCGACTTGGTTTGTACCCGATGTTTTCTATCCCTTGGAAACCACAATTCTATTTTTAACTAAATGATATACTCATAAGGGTACTCCTAACTTATGCATATATGTATTTATATTACAAAGTCATAGACATGACTTACCTTGGCTCTCGCCTCTTTTGCTTCAAGACTAGCTTGAGATTATTAATATAAAGTCTAAGAATATACTCAAGCAAATAACAACGATCGATATCGGCATGATGTTGACCCTTAGATTAGGTCCTTGTGTAACTAGCGTTTTACCCAATTGACCCATTAGTCTAATTTGGGATCCTGACAACCTTCATCTAAGGCCGTTTTCTATGAAATTATGAATTCCTTTTTAAGCTTCTCTTGAGACAATCCAAATGTCTAATTCCAACGGTATAACTAAGCATATAAACACATTAGGAATATATTGAGATTTAAGTCATCAAGTGACTTACCTTATGCGTGCTTCCTCTTTACCTCAATCCGAGACTCCTTTGCTATCCAAAGTCTCTTGTATTCGCACGTATGAGGTGAATGATCACTCAGGTTGTTAGAACCTAGTCTTTACTTGTCTACACACATTTTTGGTTCTTGTTTAACCAATATACAAGTTTTCAACAAATTATTTATGCCCAAGTGAAATCGAGTTTCATCGAGTCATTTTATCAAACACTTGGTAGGCGTGATTTTCCTAACTTTAATTTTAGGACTTAAGGACCTCATGGATCCATCCTTGAACAAGATTATCATTACTAGCATTCTTATAAACATCTTCTTCATAGTTTATCGTTTATAAAAGCTAGTATTTCATGGTTTAAAGGTGGTTCCTACCAATCCACCAAGAAACCCAATAAATTTTATAACATAAGTTAAAAGGATATAACCTTCTCTCAAGGATTTTGCTTAACACACACAATTTAACATGTGTTATGGTTCCCTTATACTAGAGTAACCTTTACAAGCCTTTAATTTACGTTTTTATAACAACCCATGATTTCATCATAACCAAGTTTGAACATACCATCAAAATTAGTCAAATAAAAGGTTACCTTGGTGTGTATTATGCTTGGATTATTCATTTTAGGGCTAATGCATTGAAAAGCCCTTTGATTCCACCTTGATTTAGGCTTGTTCTTGAATCCATCTTATGTGTGTGTTTTAAGTGTGTGTGTGTGTGTGGGTGATTCTCCTTATGAGAAATCGATCCCCCTTTTTTTATTATGTTCATTAGCCAACTATGGCTTTATGGCATACTTGGTCCCTAAAGTTTCACGCAAGTTGATTTTGCTTAAACTCACTAAGCTAATCACTTACAATGGGTTTTATCCTTGTCTAGCTAACAAGGTTAACGGGGTTATTTCCCTATGTTAGGAAATTTCATATCAGTAGCATTTCATGTGATTTCAGTTGAACCCCCATGTGCTTATATTATCATGAAATACGGTTTAGAAATTTTGGGGTGTTACAACGACGAACCATTTTGGACAAGATTCGAAATTTATGGAGATCACGAAAGTGAAGCTGTACAAGAACGAAGTAACGAGGACAATGAAGATCAAGAAAGTGATAATGAAGTTTTTGGCAGTCCCTTTACAGCTACAAGAACTCCAATAACAGTTCAAGAGACACTAACAAGTGATCCAACAGTTGAATCAAGCACTCAAGAGTTAGAATACTCACCATGCTCCCAACGTAGACCAGTACGAGCCCTTAGATCACTTAGTGACATCTATGCAGCCACACAACCTCTTAGACCAGAAGAATATGAACATCTATATTTAGCATACGATGAAGAACCTGCAAATTACAAAGAAGCAGCAGATTACTCACAATGGATAGAAGCAATGGAAAGCGAGATAGACTTTATAGAGAAGAACAACACTTGGACACTGACTACACTCCCCTCAAGTCAGAAACCAATATGTCTAAAATGGGTACTTAAGGTCAAGAGAGACACAAGTGGACAGATCACCAAACATAAGGCCATATTAGTAGCAAAAGGATATGTACAACAAGAAGGTATAGACTACAATGAAGTATTTGCACCCGTTACACGAATGGAAACAATCAGGCTACTATTAGCATTGGCAGCACAGAAAGGATGGCAAGTACATCACTTGGATAAAAAATCAGCATTCTTACATGGTGAATTAAAGGAAGATGTCTACGTTTCACAACCAGATGGATTCGTAAAGAAAGGAAAAGAGAACCTAGTCTACAAGCTAAAGAAAGCTCTATATGGTTTGAAGCAAGCACCAAGAGCATGGCATATAAGGTTGAACAACATACTAAAGGATATTGGATTTAAAGATGTCCACAAATGCAAGAAGTACACAAGGGAACTTCAAAGGAGTCAACAATAATTATAGGAGTTTATGTCAATGGCATAATAGTGACAGGAAGTTCAATCAAGGACATATCAAGCTTCAAGAAAGAAATGCAAGGCAAGATTGAAATGAGTGATTTAGGACCACTCACATACTATCTAGGGATAGAAGTACGTCAAACACAAGGAAAGATACAATTGAAGCAATCAGCCTACGCGAAGAAAGTTATTAAGGAAGCTAGACTAGAAGACTGCAATCCAACGAAATATGCAATGAAATCAGGTCTAAAGCTCACTAAAGAAGATGAAAGTGAACCAGTCAATGAGACAGAATATAGAAAGCTAATTGGAAGCTTAAGGTATTTTACACATACCAGACCGGATATCACCT
Organism: Ambrosia x helenae; assembly: GCA_030844895.1. Taxonomy (NCBI): domain Eukaryota; kingdom Viridiplantae; phylum Streptophyta; class Magnoliopsida; order Asterales; family Asteraceae; genus Ambrosia; species Ambrosia x helenae. The sequence goes on from CM061226.1 coordinate 21,705,262, forward strand.
ACGCAATTGGATATGTAAGCAGATTTATGGAAAAGCCAAGAACAACTCACGTGAAGGCAGTTAAACACTTGATAAGATACCTCGAAAGCACATTGGATTCTGGAACTCAATACAGCAGAGGAAAAGAAGCAGAAATCATTTGATACAGCAACAACAGTTATGGAGATCAAGACGATGGAAAAGGAACAACAGGAACAATATTCTACTACAATGATTCACCCATCACATGGACAGGTCAGAAACAAAGTACAGTAGCACTATCATCATGCGAATCAGAATTGATGGCAGCTACTTCAGCAGGATTTCAAGCAATATGGCTACAAGGAGTACTAAGCGAACTCACAGGTGAACAACCAAAGAAGATATTACTACAAGTAGACAACAAGTCAGCAATACAACTTATGAAGAATCCAGTGTTTCATGGAAGATCAAAGCATATCAACATAAGGTATCACTTTATCAGAGAATGCATAGAGAACGAGCAGATAAAAGTTGATCACATCAGTGGAGTGATGCAGAAAGCGACATCCTCACCAAGGCACTACCAAGAATAAAATTTCTCGAGATGCGAAGTCTCATAGGAGCTGAAGACCTTGGGGAAATCAAGAATTAGGAGGGAGAATGTGAGACACCCATCGAAATCAGAGGTCATATCCGTACATTAGTTACGCATACACATTGTGCATGATATTTCATTTTACATGTTTAATTACAATTGAGCCATACATGGTCTCAGCAAGTCAATTTCGATGCTTACAGTCTAGCATTAGGCACACTAGTTGATACAATTTCATAACTAGTAGTATAAGCTCCTGAAAAGCTATAGAGAGATCACACCAAAACCCTAGTTTGGGAATTCATACAATTGAACATAATACTAAAATTATGATTCAATCAAGAACAGAAACAAACAATGTTCGTACACAAGGATTATCCGAACACAATGTCCAAAAACGACTAGTAAGACAACTAGTTAAAAATGTGTATTGAACACACAATTATATATTGTTGTGGCACCCAAACTTGTACCAAGATCACACTTAACATTTAGTATAACATGTGTATATACATTTGTACAAGACACGAGTTAAAAATGTTAAATATATATATATATACACACACATACATACACGACGGTACACACACATACATGTATGTATGTGCTTTCCAAAGCTTAAACTCTCACACCTTAATTGATCTATCAAATACATCATAGATTCCACCCCAATTAGCCAAAAACCTTTCTACTTATTCCCTCCATAAACTATTGACTTACCAAAAATAACTAGCCCATGCATACATACATATATATATATATATATACGACACACATACATATGTGTGTAAGATCTTAGGATCTTGCACTCAACACTCATGCATATGTCTTATCCCCACATTCCTAAGACTTTACATTAAAGTGGTAATTAGCTTTATCATTACATGGATCAAGAAACATTGACTTACCATCCTTGTTAGTTGCACTTTCCATGCACCAAAGGTTCTTGATCTTACCCCATCAATCTTATAATGTCCCATATCTAGCTAAAACCATGATCATCACATGTAAATTCTAAGTGAAATGACTAAGCCTAAACCTCCCAAACACCCTCTAATTTCGGCCCCCTCTTCCTAAGATGCTCCATGCACACATCAACTCCATAACATGCCCACAATCTTAGCCAAAATCCACTTTCACTTCATCTTACACTAAAAAGGAAACATATTTCCTTTCACCTTTCCTAATCAAGATGCTTTGCCAAAACATCTAGTATATATAGAGGTCAAGGTTTGATACTTGGGTGCACCACAAACACAATTAACACACCCTCACCTCTTCCCCCCTCTCCCTCTCGGCTCCACCACACCCGCTGGACACCACTACCATCCCACGGCCAGCATCACCGTCGGACCACCACACCACCACCGAAGCACCTCTCCACCACCGAAACCCCCCCCCCCCCCTCTCGGCTACATTACACTACAAAAAACCAACAACTTTCAATGGAAATCTAGAGGTACAAGGAGCTTAACCAAGGTGAAGCAGGCCCCTAATTCCCTCACTTTTCTTAAACACTAAAAGGTATAACCATATTTCTAACTTGTGTTTCTATAATCATATTTCCTTTCTATACCAAGTTGTTCACTTAGTGTTGACACTTGTAACTAAAACTAAGTAAAATAAGTAAGCTTATGACTTGAAATGCATAATGTAGTTGGAAAATGCATGTGTTTACATACACCACAAGGTCGAAATATATATATAGATATATATCCGTAGGGCCGAAAGTTTTAAAAAGAAAAAAACTATATATTTTCCCAAGCACATTTACATATGACATAAGGTGGATAGTTAAAGATCATGTGTGACATGTTAGATCCATAACAAAGCAAACAAGGTATATATGTTTTCAAGGAAAAGTGATGATTAACATAAAGTATCATTATTTTCACCAAGGTTATTAGACTTATGAAATAATACCTAAATATTATGGATCTATAGACGTGTTAAATTCAAGGTTGTAAAACCTACAACACATGGATACCTACACCACCCAAAGTGTATAGAACATATGTTTTCACAAGTAAAAAGTTGTGTTTTCTCAAGAAACGAGACTATCTCCTTGTCAAAATCACTAGTTTACATAAAGGTTATGAATCTTGCAACACAAAACCATGAGGTTCATATCATGGAAAATACTACATTAGGAACCCTAATGTGGAACATTTAAAAGATAAACATTGTATCTTTTAACGATTAAGTCATCAAATACGTAAATCTTTACACCAAAGACACATTTAACTTAAAGAGTTATGTTACAAGAACAAGCATAACAAGAGAACAACTTGTAAGCAGTACAAGTAACATAGACCTAAAATGTCTCTTTTACATAGGACACGTAGGTCGATCTCTCTAGCTTAGACTCATTAGTTTTTTTCCAAGATATACCATAAGGTGAGTTTCACAGCCCCTTTTCACTGTTTTTACATTTTCCACGGGAAAAACATGCGTACAGTTTTCAGTTTTCAGTTACATACATGACTATTATGTGAACATGAGATATTAAGGTTCAGGATCCATTAAGCCATCGTGTCATACATCACACCATAACCATTAGCTATGGACTTAGCCATGATACACCGGAATAGATCTATTGGGTTGACACCCCCACTCTTGGTCAGTCGCTCTGACGGATGACAGATATCAAAAGAGTTGTAGTATTTCACATTTATTCATTGTCTTGAGTGTACAATGGGCGAGGCACAACATGTCAAGGTTTGGTTATGGGCTCATGTCAGATCACATATTAATAATTGCCCTCGCTAGGTAGTAATTTAGTCGGATTTGGGATTACAGGTCCAACATACAAAAACCTGTGAACTCACCAACTTTATGTTGACCCATATATTTTTCATGCATGTTTTTCAGGAAATTAGCATGGAGCATGGAAATTGGGAAGGTCGCGTGCGAGCATTTAAGGGATACCATCTTTTGAACTATTGTTGTGATGTTTTGATCTAAACACTTTTAACAACGGTTTCTAATTCAAACAATTAATATTATGTTTTGTAAGACTTGATGTTTTAAATGATAATTCCTGTTTTATTAAATGACGCTCGTGTGACTTTTGTGCTTGGAAATCATTTCAGTTGCACCCTGTGTTTCCGCCTTAGGCGGGGTGTGACAGAGTGGTATCAGAGCACAAGGTTATAGCGAACTAAGATTCTTTTAAGTCAAACTATAATCTAAACAAAAATTGATTTTGAAATGTTTTTCCGAAGGAAAGAAACACAACAAGTATCCCTACGCGCTACGCAATTTCCATCCCAGCTACACACTTCACACATTAGTAGATATATTAAGTACACTACATACTTTCTGACACACACGTGTGTTCATTGATTTCCAGGATCATGGTACACAACGAGGACCCTATCATCATCTCCGATTCCGAGGAGGAGGTTGTACCCGACAGCCCTCCCCCCGCCGATATTCAGCAGGTTTATGAGCCCGATTCCAGTTATTCAGACGTCGAGGAGGACCACGTCGTTTCGGACGATGAGGATGTTGTGCCCGCTGGAGAGGCACAGCAGGAGGATGCACAACTACCACATCCAGTGTGATACCCCGCAATTTCAGGTTCTCACTTTAACTAAAATCTAGTTACATTCTTTGCATTCTAGTTAACTAGGGTTAGCTAGGTAAGTCACACGTTACATAGTTATAGGTTTATAACTACATGAAGTGGTAATTCGGGGAACTACCAGACTATATACATGAGTAGTGAACCCCGGACGTTGGTGAATGGTGAAATTAGATAATTGTGAATTAATTGATTGAGGTGGATTGCAATTACGTGCTTTTGTGAAACTATGTGCAAACTGTATGTGATTACGTGAACTTAAACCGAAAGCGTTAACAAAAATCGTAATGGGTGGACTGATAGGAAGGTTGGGGTCTTAATACACGGGGTTACACTTATTATGGTCTGAAATAGCGAAAACATCGAAGAAAACAAGCTGTACAACGGACCAGGCCACTCGGAGCGAGCCGGGGCAGAGTGAGCGGCCGCTCACTCTGGCCGCGCGGCCGCTCACGGGATACCGACGCAACATAATCGCCTCAAACACCTATTTAAACACTGTTAAGCCTCAAGTATAACCTAAACTCAACCCTAATATCCCCCTACTGCCTATTTACGAAAATAATAACCTCAAACACCTGCTAAGGCTCAAGAACATCGATCGGGAAGCTTGGAGAGCAATCAGTTGGTGGTTTTGAAGTGCTTGTGGTATAATATTCAATCTCTTGTGTTTTAATCTTCTCTAATATGTTTTAAAACATCATATCTGAGTTTTTCCAGGTCTGAAACGTTTTCATAAAGATTAAAACTTGATGTTTATAAAGATTGAATGGGCTAAACATAATCTTATGTGATTAGTATTTGATAGGTTGCATTATATGCATGTTTATGATGTTTTAGACTTCTAGGATTTATGGTTAATGATTTTTAGCATGTATTTTGTAAGTTTCTGATCATGTTATGTCTTATGAATGTTGTATGATGGTTTTTTGAGTATTGTTGATCGATTATATGCTTATATGATTAGTTTTAATAGGAGTTTATGCATTACTAAAATCTGGACAGAATGTTTGGGTTGACTTGAAGTGTCTGTTACCTGACTTAAAAGTATTAGTTTTCATGATTTCTTTGCATGGTTTTATTATACATGGTCTTAGCTTTTCATAATGGGCAAAATCATCTGATCTGGACGTCGTTTGATAGGTTTTGGAATTTTCTTCGATTAAAGGTCACATCAGATTTTCGGATTAGTAAACTAGGTCGATTTTAAACAATCATAACTTGAGATTTACAAAGAATTAAAGTATGAAATTTGGACAGTAGGTCAACATTGGAATAACTTGGCTTATCCAAGTGGATTCATCCCGTTTAGATGAATGCAAAAGTTTTGGGAATTATTCTACTAATCTGATCTGTTGTTTAGTATTTTCTGGACATAGCTGTATTGTGTGATTTTTCATAATTTTCGTGCATGGTTTTATCACGAACGAAAAATATGGACTTGTCCGGTAGACCCCCAGGAATATTTAGTAAAGTTTTGGGAGTCTAATTCATTGGATTAATATTTTTAATAAGTTAGTTTTCACGGCGCATAATCTGTCCTAAAAACGCAGATTGTGTAGTGTACGTTTATGTGACTATTTGGAGTCTTATATGGTACGTATTTGACATGAACTTGAATGGACACTTATATGAGATGTATATGAAGTGTAACACGGATAATAATCAACATGTTCACCTACGGGTCCATAGGGTTTACTTGTGTATCTAGAATCATTAGGTGTTACTCACACGGTTTTGAACTTTTAAACGTTTTGGACAAACGGGTCATATGGTGTAATGATATTGCACATATACTCACTTAGTGACAATGTAATAGGGAGTTGGTAGCACATCCTATTGTGAAGTTTGGATTAATTACTTGCATCCTAAGGTGAGTTTCACTACTCTTTTCTCAAAAACATGCATCTCGGGTTTGAGACAACTTACTTAACTTTTTCTAGTCCGGTTTGGGACTACTACACATCCCGGGTTTTGGGATGCTATGACTCCTTGTGTGGGTCGGGTTTTGCTAGTTTCACACTCTGTGTCCTTGATAAACTAAAATGCATTCTATCACGGAAGTCCTTCACTATTTACCAAATGAGTTGCCGGGTTATGGCAAGCGGGTTACTTGTTGATAGCGCTATTAGGTTTGACAAACCTCACACCGTGCTGGGATCCGGGCATGAACTACGACCTTATATTTTATCATTGTTGATAGGCAATGATGGGAGGGAAAAACCAGCTCGCGGGGCGAGTGCATCGTTTGAATAGCAATTCGGTATATTATTGTTTAGTTATCATGAATGGGTTAGCTACCCTTGGCATACGCTGAACTAGTGGTTCTTGTTTTGGTTATTGATTACTACTTTCGGGTTTGGGAAACCTAACTGTTGTTCTTGGTTTGGGAAACCTACACTTTTACTTACCTTACTTTGTGAACTCACCAACTTTATGTTGACACACGCTAGCATGCTTTTGAAGGTCTCTAGGTTCGGAGCACGATAAGACATGCATCATTGTGTCATGGCTTGTGAACATTATTTAACTTATACTTTGCTTTACATTCAATGATTTTATTTTGAGTGTGTCGTTTTGCGCATGAACCTAAATGATTATGTTTGATTTACGCTTCCGCAACTTATCTCAACTTTTTGGTTAAATGTTAAAACTACATTTTTGGAAACAAGTTAAATGGTTTGGACATTTAGTGTCGCTCATATGACTTATGGCTATGGGGATCCCGGTATGTCACGCTCCTCGCGGTATAAACTCCGCAGTGGAATTTGAGGGTGTGACAGATTGGTATCAGAGCCATTGGTTATAGTGAACTAGGACTGCATGATGAGTCTAGTCTATAACTGTCATAGCATAAGCATTGCATTAGTACACTCACAGCTTAAGTGCACAACTAGTTTTCGGGCTATGTACACTTGCTTAACAAGTTATAGGAGACACATAATTCTTTAACACTAAATCTGATATTAAGCACATCCTTGGTGAAGGACGAAAGCTAGGCCATGTGGCACATCAATTGGGACTAATATTCCAACCAACTTCACGGATAGAAGTTAGCCATCGAATACCAGTGCGAGAACCAACCATTGAACACTGTGCAACATTACAGGTGAGAGAGGAAGGCTACTAGGGGGAACAAGTAGGACATTAGTACTACACGCGAATAACTCTAGATAACACTTAGACCACTAGAGAAGGTGGAAGAGGAATTAGAGAAGGAACCCGAACCCATCAAACCGAAGATATTGAATATGGAGACTATATTATTTTAACTGAGCACGGAGATGATTGATTCCTATCTTCATTCGCTTGATCTTTCTTTCTTTTATTCTAGACCCAGTCGAGACTGAGTTGTTCTCTTGAAGTTTGTTCTTTATTCCAGTTCGCCTACACTACGTGTGTGAACGATCGTATGGCCCGCATATTTTTATGTTTCATGAGCTTATGGTAAATGTAGGATCACTATGGCTGGACGGGGAAACATCAACATGACACAGGCGGAACTGAATGCAATGATTAACGAAAGGGTAGTTGCAGCCCTTGCAGCCTTTCAAGCTGGTAACAACTTATTCGAATTAGTCTTTCTTTTCGTTTCTAAGCTCTCATTGTTAGGTAACCGATCTTACTCGTATTCTCTATTACGTATGTGCTTAGGTCAACCTGCTCATCACCCGCCTATTTGTACCTAAGTCATTCATGGACTGCAAGCCTCAGAATTTTGGAGGATCTGAAGGGGCAGTCGGGCTACTGAGGTGGTTCAAAAAGTTGGAATCATGCTTCCCTATGTGTAACTGTCCACCAACTGACAGGGTTAAATATGCCACTGCTACACTTGAGAATGCGGCATTATCCTGTTGGAACGCGCAGGTGCAGATGCTAGGGGTGGATGTGGCAAATGCTACACTTGGGCGGATTTCAAGGAACTGATGAAGGAGGAGTATTGTCCTCTAGATGAGATTCAGAAGTTGGAGACTGAATACCTTAACCTGAAAATGGTGGGGTCGGAGATTGAGACTTATACTACTAGCTCGCATGAGCTGGCGACCATGTGCCCTAATTACTATACTCCGCTCTGCAAACGATCTGAGCTGTACATCAAGGGCTTGGTGCCTCAGATCAAGGGGATGGTCACTGCTGCAAAACTTCAATAACAGCCAGCAGGTTATTCGTATGGCACACCAGCTGACTGATCAGAAGGTGGAAGAGGGCTATTACCCCCTCGTGGTGCTTCATCTTCTGGTACCAATGACAACAAGCAGAAATGGGAAGATGGCTCGGGCAAGGTCTCAAGTGGTGGCGGCGGTTAGCAGCAGCGGAAGAGGTCAAGTGCAAACGACAACAACAACCAGACCCCTTCTGACAATAACCAGGGTACTTACAAGGGGAGGCACCCGAAGTGTGAACAGTGCAACTATCATCATTCGGGTCCATGTGAGGACGGAAAGTGTGAACGATGCGGAAAAGCTGGTCATGTAGCTAAGGACTGTCGTGCTCAATTCCCAAAGAATCAGCATCAACAGCAGGGGCAGCAGAGTTGTTGAAATATTGGAAAAGGGTGTTTCAAGTGTGGGAGTGAAACCCACTTCAAGAGGGACTGTCCCCAGCTCAACGGTGACAACAACAATGGAACAATGATGACAACAACGCGTGACGGTATGTTCTTTATGAATAAGTAATTTGCTAATGTCCTATTTGATTCTGATGCTGATTGAGCATGTGCCTTTGGACTTTAGTGCAACTCTAGGTTAGACCCAACTCTCTTTGAATTCAAACACACCATAGAACTAGCTGATGGTAAGCTTATCAAAGTTACCTAGCTCTATTACAAGTAGAAACCCGTACGGTTTAACTAACCATTAGGTATCAATCTTATCATCCCAACTATCCCTCGTAGCTCTGACATCATCATGGGCGTGGACGGGTTGTCCAGCCATGAACTTAAATCCTTGGCACGAGATAGTGATTGGAGTCCCTCATTCTGTGGGGGAAATCTTATCTGGGCAGCGACATCAAAACAACGCCAACATTGGCACCTCTCTTTTAGGAGAACTCAGGGCACGTAATCGAAAACCCGAACTGAAATTCGGGACGAAATTCTTTTCAACTTGGGGATGATGTGACAGCCAGAAAATTTTTGGAATTTTCTCTCACTTGACGCCAACATTACTCGTTACTTACTGAATTTCGAGACGAAATTATTTTCTACTTGGGGATGTGTGATACCCCGCAATTTCAGGTTCTCACTTTAACTAAACTCTAGTTACATTCTTTGCATTCTAGTTAACTAGGGTTAGCTAGATAAGTCACACATTGCACAGTTATAGGTTAATAACTGCATGAAGTGGTAATTCGGGGAATTACCAAACTATATACATGAGTAGTGAACCCCGGACATTGGTGAATGGTGAAATTAGATAATTGTGAATTAATTGATTGCAATTACATGCTTCTGTGAAACTATGTGCAAACTGTATGTGATTACGTGAACTTAAACCGAAAGCGTTAATAAAAATCGTAATGGGTGGACCGTTAGGAAGGTTGGGGTCTTAACACATGAGGTTACACTTATTATGGTCCGAAATAGCGAAAACATCGAAGAAAACATGTGGTACAACGGACTAGGCCACCCGGAGCGAGCCGGGGCAGAGTGAGCGGTTGCTCACTCGGGCAGCGCGGCCGCCACTGGCTACCGACGCAACATAACCGCCTCAAAAACTTATTTAAACACTCTTAAGCCTCAAGTATCACCTAAACTCAACCCTAATCACCCCCTACTGTCTATTTAAGAAAATAATAACCTCAAACACCTGCTAAGGCTCAAGAACATCGATCGGGAAGCTTGAAGAGCAATCGGTTGGTGGTTTTGAAGTACTTGTGGTATAATATTCAATCTCTTATGTTCTAATCTTCTCTAATATATTTTAAAATATCATAACTGAGTATGTCCGGGTCTGAAACGTTTTCATAAAGATTAAAACTTGATGTTTATAACGATTGAATGGGCTAAACATAATCTTATGTGATTATTATTTGATAGGTTGCATGATATGCATGTTTATGATGTTTTAGACTTCTAGGGTTTATGGTTGATGATGTTTAGCATGTATTTTGTAAGGTTCTGATCATGTTATGTCTTATGAATGTTGTATGACGGTTTTTGAGTATTGTTGATCGATTATATGCGTATATGAGTAGTTTTAATAGGAGTTTATGCATGCTTAAAATCTGGACAGAATGTTTGGGTTGACTTGAAGGGTCTGTTACATGACTTAAAATTATTAGTTTTTTATGATTTCTTTGCATGGTTTTATTATACATAGACTTACTTTTCATAATGGGCAAAATCATCTGATTTGGACATTGTTTGATAGGTTTTTGGAATTTTCTTCGATTAAAGGTCATATCAGATTTTCGGATTAGTAAACTGGGTCGACTTTAAACAATCATAACTTGAGTTTTACAAAGAATTAAAGTATGAAATTTGGACAGTAGGTCAACATTGGAATAACTTGGCTTCTCCAAGTGGACTTATCCCGTTTAGATGAATACAAAAGTTTTGGAAAATTTTCTACTAATCTGATCTGTTGTGAGTATTTTCTGGACATAGCTGTATTTTGTGATTTTTCATAATTTTCGTGCATGGTTTTATCACGAACTAAATATATGGACTTGTCCGGTAGACCACCTGGAATGTTTAGAAAATTTTGGGAGTCTAATTCACTGGATAAGTATTTTTAATAAATTAGTTTTCACGGCGCATAATCTGTCCTAAAAACGCAGATTGTGTAGTGTACGTTTATGTGACTATTTGGAGGCTTATATGGTACGTATTTGACATGAACTTGAAATGGACACTTATATGAGATGTATATGAAGTGTAAAATGGATAATAATCAACATGTTCACCAATGGGTCCATAGGGTTTACTTGTGTATCTAGAATCATTACGTGTCACTCACTCGGTTTTGAACTTTAAACGTCTTGGACAAACGGGTCATATGGTGTAATGATATTGCACATATACTCACTTAGTGACACATGTAATAGGGAGTCGGTAGCACATCCTTTTGTGATGTTTGGATTAATTACTTGCATCCTAAGGTGAGTTTCACTACTCTTTTCTCAAAAGCATGCGTCTCGGGTTTGAGACAACTTACTTAACTTTTTCTAGTCCGGTTTGGGACTACTACACATCCCGGGTTTTGGGATGCTATGACTCCTTGTGTGGGTCGGGTTTTGCTAGTTTCACACTCTGTGTCCTTGATAAACTAAAATGCATTCTATCACGGAAGTCCTTCACTATTTACCAAATGTGTCATGGGTTATGAACATTATTTAACTTATCCTTTGCTTTACATTCAATGGTTTTATTCTGGGCGCGTTGTTTTACGCATGAACCTAAACGATTATGTTTGATTTACGATTCCGCAACTTATCTAAACTTTTTGGTTAAATGTTAAAACTATATTTTTGGAAACGAGCTAAACGGTTTGGGCATTTAGAGTCGTTGATATGACTTATGGCTATGGGGATCCTGGTATGCCACGCTCCTCGCGGTATAAACTCCGCAGTGGAATTTGAGGGTGTGACATCCAGAGTACTTCCTCGGAAACGCCTGATGTACACACCTCGGAAACGAGTACTTCCTTCACCGGCTCCTATCGCTCCAGTTGAGGCTCCTGCCTAGGTTGACCCTGAGCCTCCAGCACTTGCAGATCCCCAGCCCCTAGCACTAGAGCACCTGAGCTACCTAAGAAGAAGCTACTTAAGAAATCTCATGCTCGTAAGAGGACTTACTTGCCGAATGTTGACGGTTTTCTAGCCTATTCCGATGAGGACACCGACAGTGAGGTCCCTTCTACCTACGAGGTCGGTGAGTCATCTCAGCCTCCCTCTGACGCTCCGTTACCCACCGGCTTTGAGCCAGCTCCCGTGCATTACGCCCTCTACTCTGTGCGGGACGTGGTTGGACGTCACGACACATAGATTGGGGTACTGCGAGGGAGAGTTCGGGAGATTGAGAATGATCTCTATCTGACGGGTCATACCCAGGATCATCTCCTCTATCGTTTAGCGGAGATAGGTACGCGTGTGTATGAGGCGGATCAGGGACGCGCTGCAGCAGAGGAGCGTGTCGCCGAGCTTGAGGCTAGAGTTGACGATCTCGAGGCGAGGATGACTGTAGCCGTTGCAGCTTTGTCTGCTGCTTTCCCACCCCCATTCCCATAGGTTATCGTGTATGTGTAGTAGTAGTAGTAGCAGCAGCAGCAGCAGTAGTAGTGGAACGGAAGATTTTGTGGAATGGAAGATTTTGTGGTTCATCGAGAACTTTTCAAAAATAGCCTAGTCCCTAACAGTCTTAACCCAAAAAGACAAGAAATTCAAATGGGGAGATCCGCAAGAATCAGCTTTCTAGCTTTTGAAGCACAAGTTATGTAGCGCAACCAATCCTCTCGTTGCCAGAAGGAACGGAAGATTTTGTGGTTTATTGTGTTGCATCTCACCAAGGTCTTGGTTGTGTCCTAATGCAAAGGAATAAGGTTATTGCCTATGCCTCCCGCCAACTCAAGGTGCCCGAACGGAACTACACAACTATATATGTGTTGTATAAGGTCATCATGTTTACAATCGTTTAACCTATTTATAACCATATATAGCTTGAGCGCTATCGGCAGGCTTTAATCAGGGTCTCAACCCAAAAATGAGATTATTCAGGAATACACATTGAATGCTGAGATTACGCATTGAATTTCTGGTTGGCTTCATTAAAGAAAATATATTATATTAAAACGATTTATAATTATAGGTTTCCTTTATGTGGTGCAGAAGTGTTCGAACTCAAGATTTGGAGACACTACCTCTATGGGACTAAATGTACTATCTTTACTGACCATAAGAGCTTGCAATATATCTTTGACCAGAAAGACCTGAACATGCGTCAGAGACGATGGGTTGAGCTACTCAATGACTACGACTGTGAGATTTACCATCCAGGCAAAGCAAACGTTGTGGCAGACACACTAAGCCGAAAGGAGCGTGCCAAGACATTGTGTGTCCCGTGCGTTGGGCATGACCATTCATACCAATCTCACAGCCCGTATTCGTCAAGCTTAGCAAGAAGCTCTCAAGGATAGTAATATCGGGCATGAAGCTCTATACAGTCAGGTTGATCAGTTAGAGACAAGACCTGATGGGACAAAATATTTCTTGAATAGAATATGGGTTCCATTGTATGGAGGACTGCGTGATATAGTTCTGGATAAAGCACACAAGTCCAAGTACTCAATACACGCCGGTGCGGATAAGATGTATAAGGACCTCAAGGAGTTCTATTGGTGGCCTAACCTCAAGGGTTGCATTGCGACCTATGTCAAACATTGTGTAACATGCTCAAAGGCCAAGGCCGAATACCAGAAGCCTTCAGGTATGCTTCACCAACCAGATATTCCTGTTTGGAAATGGAACAAATTTCCATGGACTTCGTTACCAAGTTGCCAAAGACACCTCGTGGTCATGATGCAATCTGGGTAATTGTCGATCATCTGACAAAGTCTACACATTTCTTGCCCATTAAGGAAACAGACAAGACGGAGAAATTATCCAGAATATAGATCAATGAAATCGTGTCCAGACACGGTGTACCTATCTCCATAATCTCTGATCAAGATAGTCATTTTACTTCAAGGTTTTGGCAATCATTGCAAGAAGCCCTTGGTTCCCGTCTGGATTTGAGCACCACTTACCATCCTCAGACCGATTGGCAGAGTGAAAGAACCATTCAGACACTGGAAGATATGCTTTGTGCACGTGTGATCGATTTTGGAGGAAATTGGGATACGCATTTGCCGTTGATCGAATTTTCTTACAATAACAGTTATCACACTTGTATCAAAGCAGCACCTTTAGAAGCATTGTATGGACGCAAGTGTTGATCCCCAGTGTGTTGGGCAGAAGTAGGGGACAAGCAGGTGACAGGTCCCGAACTCATTCAGGAGACGACTGACAAGATTTTTCAGATCCGAGACAGACTGAAAGCTGCTAGGGACAGGCAGAAAAGCTATGCAGATCAAAGGCGTAAGCCCTTAGAGTTTCAAGTGGGTGACAGAGTTTTGCTCAAAGTATCTCCATGGAAAGGAGTACCCAGGTTGGAAAACGTGGGAAGCTCAAAGCCAGATACATAGGTCCATTCGAGATTCTTGCACGAATCAGACCAGTTGCATACAAACTCAAACTGCCCGAAGAACTCAGTGGAGTGCATGACACGTTTCAAGTTTCGAATCTCAAAAAGTGTCTTGCTGATGAGTCATTGATCATCCTTACAGAGGAGATCCACATTGACAATTAACTCCATTTCATAGAGAAGCCCTCGAGATAATAGACTGGAAGGTTCAGAAACTTCACCGCAATCAGGTCAAACTACTCAAGGTGCATTGGAACTCCAAACGCGGATCCGAGTACACTTGGGAGCGTGAGGAACAAATGAAACGCAAGTACCCACACCTCTTCCAGGAGACCCATAGTTCAGATGACTAGCACCGAAAATTTCGCGGACGAAATTCCTCTAACAGGGGGAGAATGTGACACCCGTCGAAATCACAGGTCATATCCGTACATTAGTTACACGTACACATTGTGCATGACATTTCATTTTACATGTTTCATTACAATTGAGCCATACAGGGTCTCAACAAGTCAATTTCGATGCTTCAGTCTAGCATTAGGCACACTAGTTGATACAGTTTCATAACTAGTAGTATAAGCTCCTGAAAAGCTATAGAGAGATCACACCAAAACCCTAGTTTGGGAATTCATACAATTTGAACATAATACTAAAATTTGGTTCAATCAAGAACAGAAATAAACAACCCTAGTTTGGGAATTATGTAACCGCTGGACACTACCACCACCCCACGGCCAGCACCACCACCGGACCACCACACCCACCACCGAAGCACCTCTCCACCACCGACCCCCCCCCCCCTATACGGCTACATTACACTACCAAAAACCACCAACTTTCAATGGAAATCTAGGGGTACAAGGAGCTTAACCAAGGTGAAGAAGGCCTCTAATTCCCTCACTTTTCTTAAACACTAAAAGGTATAAACCATATTTCTAACTTGTGTTTCTATAATCATATTTCCTTTCTACACCAAGTTGTTCACTTAGTGTTGACACTTGTAACTAAAACTAAGTAAAATAAGTAAGCTTATGACTTTAAATGCATAATGTAGTTGGAAAATGCATGTGTTTACATACACCACAAGGTCGAAATATATATATAGATATATATCCATAGGGCCGAAAGTTTTAAAAGAAAAAACTATATATTTTCCCAAGCACATTTACATAAGACATAAGGTGGATAGTTAAAGATCATGTGTGACATGTTAGATCCATAAACAAAGCATACAAGGTATATATGTTTTCAAGGAAAAGTTGATGATTAACATTAAAGTATCATTATTTTACAAACGTTATTAGACTTATGAAATAATACCTAAATATTAAGGAATCTATAGACGTGTCAAATTCAAGGTTGTAAAACCTACAACTCATGGATACCTACACCACCAAAGTGTATAGAACATATAATTTCACAAGTAAAAGTGGTGTTTTCTCAAGAAACGAGACTATCTCCTTGTCAAAATCATTAGTTTACATAAAGGTTATGAATCTTGCAACACAAAACTTGAGGTTCATATCATGGAAAATACTACATTAGGAACCCTAATGTGGAACATTTTAAAAGATAAAAATTGTATCTTTTAACGATTAAGTCATCATATACGTAAATCTTTACACTAAAGACACATTTAACTTAAAGAGTTAAGTTACAAGAACAAGCATAACAAGTGAGAACAACTTGTAAGCAGTACAAGTAACATAGACCTAAAATGTCTCTTTTACATAGGACATGTAGGTCGATCTCTCTAGCTCAGACTCATTAGTTCTTTTCCAAGACATACCATAAGGTGAGTTTCACCAGCCCCTTTCACTGTTTTTACATTTTTCGGGGGGAAAAACATGCGTACAGTTTTCAGTTTCAGTTTACATACATGACTATTATGTGAACATGAGAAATCAAGGTTCAGCATCCATTAAGCCCTCGTGTCATACATCACACCATAACCATTAGCTATGGATCTTACCATTAAACACCGGAATAGATCTATTGGGTTGACACCCCATCTTGGTCACGCTCGCTCTGACCGGATGACAGATATCAAAAGAGTGCTAGTATTTCACATTATTCATTGTCTTGATTGTTCAATGGGCGAGGCACAACATGTCAAGGTTTGGTTATGGGCTCATGTCAGATCACATATTAATTATTGCCCTAGCTAGGCAGTAATTCAATCGGATTTGGGATTACAGGTCCAACATACAAAAACCGTAAACTCACCAACTTTATGTTGACCCATATATTTTTCATGCATGTTTTTCAGGGAAATTAGCATGGAGCATGGAACTTGAGAAGGTCGCGTGCAAGCATTTAAGGGATACCA
>CM061226.1:21722012-21791879 GCA_030844895.1 Ambrosia x helenae
GCCATGGTGAGTGATGAAGGAGTTGCAGGTGACCGGAACTTGGAGTTCTGGTCGACGACGGGTTGGATGCTGAGTTTCGAGGATGTGTCCGGACAGCGCTTCACCCGCATTGTGGTCGGAGTTTCATCACCGGAAAAATGAAAGGGGTTAGTTAGGTTATAGGGGTGGATTGGGATCGGGGGAAGAAGATAGATGTTTGGTAAAAGTGTGAAGAATATGATAGGTTGGAAAAGGGTATTTCTGTCTTTATCATAATTTTAGTAAGGAAGAGGATATATGTAATTTAATTTTTATGTTGGGTATATATGTAATTAGGTTGCTATATAAGGGGATATATGTAATTATTCCATAAGACTATAATGAGTGGAGGGGAAGAGAGGATAAAGCGTTATGTGATACTTGTAGGACTTTATAAACTAATAAAAAAACACAATTTTAATAAAAACATAATTAAAATCATTATAATTAATAATAAACTACAAATTAAAATTAAAAGAACATGAAATAAAAAAAAAATACACGAACTAAAAAAAATACATGAACCTAAAATGTCTATCGCTATCGTTATTGTCGGATGCGTAATCTCTTGGTATACTCCAAATATGATCAACCAAATCCGCTCGAAGGTTGTGATGTGAAAAAAATACACGAACTAAAAAAAAAATACATGAACCAAAAATGTTTATTTATCGCTATCGTTATCGTTGGATGCGTAATCTCTTGGTATACTCCAAATATGATCAACCAAATCCGCTCGAAGGTTGTGATGTGTTTGACAATTCTGATTTCAAAGTTGTTTAAGTTTCTTTCTTCATCAGCAATGTTTCCTTGACTTTGTTGCGTTTCCTCACCAAAGTACTCGCATATTGCACGTCATTCGTCTTCCAAAATCATGTTATGTAAAATAATTAATGCATGCGTACATCACATTTCGTATTTGGGGTTTTCCCCACATTCGACATGGCTGCCCCAAAATGCGCCATCTTCTTTGCAAGACACCAAAAGCTCGCTCAATGTCTTTCCGTGCAGCCATTTGAGCTTTGTTAAACTTTTTTCTCCTAGGGTCTAATGTAGTCCTCCGTGTAAAAGATTTACGAACACGGCCCAATCAGGGTAAATTCCATCTGTTAGCAGATACCCGTACTTGTATTCTACCTCGTTTAAGAAAAAAATTCATTTTGGTGCAACATCATTTACAAGATCGTTGAAAATTGGGGATTGATTAAGAATAGATTATATCGTTCAACGAACCGGCACACTAAAAAATGCATGCCAAATCCAAAGATCTTGTGACGCAACCGCTTCAAGCATCATACATGCTTTTTATGATATCCGCTCGAGTGTTGGCCTTACCATTTTTGTTGGACAAAGTTCCCACTCCCATTCATACAATCTAAACTTCCGAGTATCCCGGAAAAACCATGTTTTTCTTCATGAAACTCTAAAAGTTGTTGTACGTCACTAAATGTAGGTTTTCTCAAATATTTTTTAATATAGTTCAATGATGTAACACCCCAACCGATTGCGGAAACATCGAGGTGTCACGTAAGAATGAGTATTCAGTAGCACATGGTATTCAAGTTTTAATTGAAATTTATTTAAAGTAAAATATCCAAAATTTGAAAATACATAACAAAGTCTTGAATGAAATTCTAGTACATCAAATAACCAAACAAAGCATAAACTTTAATTATCTCCTCATGCTAGCTCTAGACTTCAAGCATCATTATTTCCTTGAGTTTGGAAAAATGGGAGGGGGGGTCAACTAGAAGTTGGTGAGAATACATAAGCCATGTCAAGCAATTAAGTTTTAGAATAATAAAAGTTTAGCAATTCATATGTCTATCGTAAGTTTAAGTCTACATGAATAAACATGAAGTATAGTATGCACATAATCAAACCTCCGACAAGTTTAGGTCCATCCCGTCATCCACGGTTCACCTTAATATCACGTTGGAACGATAACAATCACCCACGCTCCCCATAAAAGATGGTCAACGAATCTAGGTGGGATTGTCAATCCAATAGATCTATCATTGAATATCGCCGGCTTGGCCATAGCTAATGATTATGTAAGTTTAAGTTTAAGTCTAATAGTCTTTGTCTAAGTCATGAGGCATTAAAGTTTACAACTAGACATGTATGTAGAATTGCTTAAGTATAAAGTTTCAAGTATAAAGAATTGCATAAACAAGGTTACGTAAACTCACCTTAGCATATTGTTAAGTCTCGTGAAATAGAATATGTGTAGCCCAACGTTGCCAAGTATTACCCTATGTTTAAGGTAATAAATAAGTCTAAATTTTTTAGTCTACAAGTATTTTCTAGGATTCCTAATTTGGGGATAAGGATTCGTTTAATTATTAAATAAATAAAGAAAATTCGAGAAATAAATAAACAAAAGTCTTAATGTAGGTTTTTTGATTAAGGATGATCAAATTATAAGGTTTTAAGTATGAAAATAATTTTTATAAAATTATTTTCTCAAAAATTGCATATTTAGTCTATTTATTCTATTTTGTCAAAATACAACTTTAATATCTAAAAATATTAAAATTAAAGAATTTTTTAGATTAAAATTTGTATTTCTGTTCTGAATGGACAGAAATAATTTATATAAAATTTGGTGCAAAAAATATGAAAAATGAATATATATAAGTATAAAGGGTTAAAAAAAATGTTTGTAGTTGCCAAGAATTGAACCCGCCGTCTGACCCGGGTTAGAGGTTTTAAATCACAAGCCCAGACCAGTTGGTCTGGACCCTGAGAACGATTAAACCTTGTTTGAAATAATTAAATAGTCATACTGAATCAGTTCCATATCCATTTTAAAAGAAAAAAAAAAGAATGTATAAAGCGGGACTCGAACCCTGGCCTTAGGCCGGTTCGATGTCTTAGTGAAAAGGAGCCACACCAACTGATCTGCCGATCAGTTGGTGATGATTATTGTTCTGTTTAATATAAATATCAAAGTCTGCAACAAGATTATCCCCAAACTGAAACGTATGAACCCTAGGTTTTACAATAATCCAAATGAGCAAGCAATAACCCGATTATTCATGGGGTTATTGCTGCTCTATGGCCGATGAACAAAACCCATAAAAAAAATTACACTTACAAATTGAAATCGTGGTTTGAAAAGCTCGGTCAAACTTCAAGTCAAACACGAACAAAAGGGTATTAGAATGAGGGTTTTTATCAGAAATTGAGGGTAGGGAAAGAGAAATCGGTGAGTGTAGCTTGTGAATGAGGGTCCAATTTATAGTGCAAACACTTCGTGTGTTCGAATTGGTATGTTTGACCCTTTTAAAGACCATGACGTGTAATAGCTCGATTTAGGTAATAATTGATGGTGATTAAGCGTGTATAACACGCGTGTTAGTCAATCAATCACGAAGTTTACCAAAATAGGGATTAAAAACACGGATCGGTTGTGTAATTTTGGATGATTATCGTCACAGTTGACTTTCCAAGTCAACTGTTACGATTTAATAACCTTATATAAATAAAATGCATGAGTTATGAACCAAACAAGTGGTATGGATCAGATGGTTGGGTTGTGTGTGTTTATATGAACCGGCCTTGGGCACAGGTTCGAACCCCGGCCCAGGCATTTATTTTTTTGACATAAAAATCATCACTTTAACAATAATATATTATTATAGCATGGTTCTAGGAGTCCAAACGTGTCATGAAATATTTTTTTTAAAAGGGCGATAATGATAAAAATTCGGCGTTTTATTAATAACTGTCGTAGCGTACATAGAATTAAATGCGAAATGTTACAGTCTCCCCTACTTTTAGGAACTTCGTCCCGAAGTTGGAGTTGGAGAGTCTGGTGGGAAAAGGGTGTGGGTACTTAGACTTCATGTGGTCCTTGCGTTCCCAAGTGAACTCTGGACCTCGTTTAGATTCCCAACGAACCTTAACGATCGGAATGTGACTGCGCTTGAGTTTCTTGACTCCAGTATCCACGATCTCAACAGGTTTCTCGACAATGTGCATAGTTTCATCGATCTGCACATCTTCAAGAGGGACATGGAGGTTCTCATCTGCTAAGCATTTCTTGAGATTCGAAACGTGAAAATTGGGTGAACATTGCTTAACTCAGGTGGAAGATCAAGTTTGTAGGCCAGTTTTCAAATCCTGTCAAGCACTTTGAATGGGCCTACATATCGAGGAGCTAGTTTTCCATTTCTACCGAAGCGAATTACTCCCTTCCAAGGGGATACCTTAAGAAGTACAAGGTCCTCGACTTGAAATTCCAAGGGCTTACGACGTTTATCAGCATAGCTCTTCTGACGACTTCTAGCCTTGAGAAGATTATCCTGAATGAGTTGGATTTTATATGTGGTTTCCTGGATCAGTTCAGGTCCAGTGATCTGGGCTTCACCAACCTCAGTCCAACAGACAGGTGAACGACACTTACGACCATAGAGTGCCTCGAAAGGAGCCATGTTAATGCTGGCATGATAACTGTTGTTGTATGAAAACTCGACCAGGGAAGATGAGAATCCCACGCGCCACCAAAATCGATGACACATGCCCTGAGCATATCCTCAAGTGTCTGGATGGTCCGTTCGGTCTGACCATCTGTTTGAGGGTGGTAAGCAGTACTCAGGTCTAGCTTGGTACCCAAAGCGTCTTGTAAAGAATCCCAAAATTGAGAGGTGAAACGACCATCACGATCAGAGATAATGTCCAAAGGTATACCATGGCGGCATACAATTTCACTCACGTACATCTTTGCCAACCGTTCCACAGAATATTTCTCACGAATAGGTAAGAAATGGGCTGACTTGGTTAGACGGTCAACGATTACCCAAATGCTGTCAAAACCTTTGGGTGTACGAGGGAGTTTAGTGATGAAGTCCATTGCTATGCTCTCCCATTTCCATACAGGAATTTCTGGTTGTTCAAGCATACCAGATGGTCGTTGATGTTCAGCCTTGACCTTTGAACAAGTAAGGCATTTTGCAACGAAAAGAGCGATATCTTTCTTCATACCAGGCCGCCAATACGAATAACGAAGATCTTGGTACATCTTGTCAGCTCCAGGATGAATAGAATAACGAGACTTATGAGCCTCGTTCATAAGGAAGGTACGAAGATCATCACGGTCAGGAATCCAAAGTCGATTGAGAAAATAAAGTAGACCGTCAGGTTTGGTTTCAAGTTGAGTCTCAGCACCACAAGACATTTCCTCGTACATGTTACCTTGGTGACTGAAGTATGTTGAGCCTGGAGGATACGATCCTGAAGATCAGTACGAACTCTCGCACAATGAAGTTTGATGCGCTTTTTACGACTGAGTGCGTCAGCCACAACATTCGCTTTTCCAGGATGGTAGCGAATCTCGCAATCATAGTCGTTAAGTAACTCAACCCAACGTCGTTGCCTCATGTTAAGATTTTTCTGGTCGAAGACATGTTGGAGACTTTTGTGGTCCGTGAAAACCACACATTTGGTTCCATAAAGATAGTGTCTCCAAATCTTAAGAGCAAAGACGACTGCGCCCAATTTAAGATCATGGGTGGTATAATTCTTTTCGTGGGTCTTGAGTTGTCTAGACGCATAAGCAATAACCTTGCCTCGTTGCATGAGAACACAACCAAGACCTTGGTTTGATGCATCACAATAGACCACGAAGTCATCATTACCATCAGGTAAAGACAGGATAGGAGCTTCACAGAGTTTCAACTTAAGAGTCTCAAATGCTTCCTCTTGTTTTGGTCCCCACTCATAAGGTTTACCCTTGTGAGTTAAGGCAGTGAGAGGAACAGCGATCTTGGAGAAGTTGGCAATGAATCGACGATAATAACCAGCCAAACCAAGGAAGGAACGAACTTCTGTTGGAGTGTTAGGAACACTCCAATCTTTGACAGCTTCGATCTTCACAGGATCAACATGAATTCCGTTCTCATTGATGACGTGTCCTAAAAATTGAACTTCCTTAAGCCAAAATTCCCAAAATCACATTTCGAGAACTTGGCATACAATTGTTCTTTCTTTAAGAGACCCAAGATTGAGTGAAGATGTTGTTCGTGATCGGATTTTGATTTTGAGTAAATCAAGATGTCGTCAATGAAGACGATCACGAATTTGTCAAGGTAGGGTCTACAAACCCGATTCATTAGATCCATAAACACTGCGGGAGCGTTGGTCAACCCGAACGGCATGACCATGAATTCGTAATGACCATAACGTGTACAAAAGGCTGTCTTGGGAATGTCTTCTTCGTGAACTCTAAGCTGATGATAACCAGAACGAAGATCAATCTTCGAGAAGTGGGTTGCTACTTGTAGTTGATCGAAAAGATCGTCAATCCTAGGAAAGGGATAACGATTCTTGATGGTGAGTTTGTTGAGTTCACGATAGTCGATACACATCCTGAGAGATCCATCTTTCTTCTTGATGAACAATACAGGGGCTCCCCATGGAGAAGAACTAGGGCGAATGAAACCTTTATCAGAAAGTTCCTGTAGTTGACTGGCAAGTTCTTGCATTTCAGAGGGTGTAAGGCGATAAGAAGCTTTGGCGACAGGATTTGTACCAGGAACAAGATCGATCCTAAATTCAACTTGTCGAGCAGGAGGCAAACCAGGTAAATCCTCTGGAAAGACTTCAGGATAGTCCCGAATGATTGAGATGTCTTGGATACTTTTGCCCTTGTCTTTCTTTTCTATCACGTTAGCCAAGAAAGCCATATACCCCTTTCGTAAGTATTTTTGAGCAGTAGTACAAGACATGAGTTTAAGCTCACCACAAGGCTTCTCACCATAGATCTTCAAAATATCACTAGATTCGAGAGGAATGCGAATGACTTTCTCAAAGCATAGGATTTCAGCACGATGGGTTGACAACCAATCCATGCCTACTATGACATCAAAGTTTCCAAGATGCATAGGAATGAGGTCGATAGGGAAAGTATGTTCATCAAGGTTCAGCACACAGTTACGAATAACAGAATCGATCGAAATAGACTTCCCATTAGCTACCTCTACCACTAAGGGTTCCTCTAGGTTAGTTTGGGGTAAGTTAAGTAAGGGTTCAAACTTTAGTGATACAAACGACTTATCAGCACCCGAATCAAATAATATAGAAGCATAGTGGTTATTAACGAGAAACGTACCATTAACCACCTCGTTGTTGTCGCGGCCTGATTAGCATTGAGGTTGTATGCGCGACCTCGAGCACCTTGGTTCTGGTTGCGGTTCTGGTTCTGGTTCTGGTTCTGGTTTCCAAGTCTAGGGCAAGCATCCCTATAATGTTCCGTACTACCACACTCAAAGCACTGGCCACGAACAGGCCTACCATTTTGAGCATTGGGAGCTGGATTATTTCTGGCAGGGTTGTTTTGAGTGGCAGGGGCTTGGCAAGTATTAGCAAAGTGTCCATACCGCTTGCAGTTATTACATTGGAGGCATGGTCTGTTAGCAGCATGGTGATATTGGCAAGTGTTACAAAGAGGGTGGTTCCCAACATAGGGTTTCTTGGCTGGGGTTTGCACTGCAGGTGTAACATCGCAAAATTTTCCCCAAAATTTTAATACATAAAAAGCCCTTATATATATATATATATATTATTACACCTTTATCATTAATATTATACAAATGTGCCTAAGTCTTTATTTATCCTAACTCACAACTTATATACATACATAAATGTATATAAATAATAATAATAATAATATGATTCTAAATTCTTTTTTTTTTTTCACATACAAGTTTTTTTTTTTTAAATAAAGCCTTGAGTCAAATAGTCAAAGTCTTAGTCAAAGTCTTAGTCAAACAGTCAAAGTCTTAGTCAAATAGTCAATTCATCATAAAACCTTACTTTATGGTGTTGACCAATTTTAATGGCTAATTGAATCCAAAACTAGTATAAAAACCCACCTATGACCCATTATACTTTGCACCTCTAAATCGATTGTTTCAATCCGATTAAACTTTCCCTCATACCTTTCTTCTATAGTCTATTACTTCTACAATTGAAGCTTTGATTATAAGCTCTTGTAATTGGCAACTTTGGGGCTACACATATTCTATTTCTCGAGACTTAATACTTTGCTAAGGTGAGTTTACGTAACCATGTTTATGCAATTCTTTATACTTGCAACATTATACTTAAGCAATTCTACATACATGTCTAGTTGTAAACTTTAATGCCTCATGATTTAGACAACAACAACAGTTTCAACGAGTTTCAACATTACATAATCATTAGCTATGGCCAAGCCGGCGATACTCAATAATAGATCTATTGGATTGACAATCCCACCTAGATTCGTTGACCATCTTTTATGGGGAGCGCGGGTGATTGTTATCGTTCCAACATATTATTAAGGTGAACCGTGGATGACGGGATGGACCTAAACTAGTCGGAGGTTTGATTATGTCGATTCAACATTTCATGTTTATTCATGTAGACTTAAACTTACGATAGACATATGAATTGCTAAACTTTTATACTAAAACTTAATTGCTTGACATGGCTTATGTATTCTCACCAACTTCTAGTTGACCCCCCCCCATTTTTACAACTCAACAGGAAATATTGATGCTTGAAGTCTAGAGCTAGCATGAGGAGTTATTTGAAGTTTCGTTGTTTGTTTGACGTATTAGATTCCATTCAAGACTTTAATGTAACTCAATAATGTAATGGAATAAATGATTATTTAAACATATGTATTACCATGAGCTACTGAACAATCATTCATACGTGACACCTCGATGTTTCCGCCATCGGTTGGGGTGTTACAGATTGGTATCAGAGCCATGGTTATAGGGAATTAGGTTATTAGAAAAAAAAATAATCTAGTCTATAACCATAGGATTTTAATCAGTACTTGCTCCTTTTACTTGCAACCTTACTTGTTTATATTCTCTATCCTACTTCTTATCCTTACTTTAGTCCCTACAAGAAGAGTGCTCTCCATCACAAGATCTACTTTTAGACTAATAGGACAAATCCTCAGGTTTAGCCTGAACCACCTTGAAGATCTCGTCGAAGTTCTAGATTTTACTAACGAACACGTGCAATCTGGAAGGGTGAACGCCTGTATTCTGAGTTTTCTGTCTAGGACTGGCATTGCGCATAAATCCCAATCAGACGAGGGACCCGGATGCCTACCTGGGAATTCTCGGGATGAGTGTTCACTTATAGGCTAAAGCATGTCTTCATTATGTTATTAGAATCTAGAATCTTTGATATGTCAACGTTTTCGTTTATTTGAATAAATGATTACCCTCACTTTCCTTAAACTAAGCTCTAAAATCTCAAAATTTTACAGCTTAAATCAATCTCATTTCATAACCATCTATGGATTTCATAATCACACTTCACCTTACCATCTTAGACACTTTTTAAATATTTAATACCCTACCCAAATCATATTATTTCATTTCTCCACATGTTACTTTAAAAAAAAAAAAAACTATAACCTCATACCTTAGCACAAACTAAAGATTTCTAAATCTTGTTGTATTTTCGTTACCTAGTAACTTTACAAAGTACATATTTTTGTCAAAAGATGTCCTCGAACTTAAACTCAATTGTTTATTTATTGACGTAACAAACGATTTTCTATATAATGCTTTAAACTATTAAAAATCACTTAATAGAACCTTGATCTTCAAAACCTAATGTCATGTTTGAAATCTCCAACTAACGGGAATATTTTAATCTAAAGCCCACTTAGCTTGTACTATTTAACAACTTTTGCTTTATGTATAAAACCAATTTTGAAAATAAGATTTTTTTTATCCATAGGAATAATATCTAGTCTCTAAATTCTCCATCGACACTCACTCATTTTCAACTTGTTCAAATTTTTACAATATTTGGCATATACCACAATCATGTTTTCTTATACACTTGATTATAACCTTTGATCCAAACCCCAAAATTTACACTGCTACATAATCTCCTTACTATAAAATAAACTCTTTATCAACTATCTTCACATTCACTATCTCTCACAACCTTAATTCTGCTTCAAGATTTTTCATCATCCTCTCAAGAACTAAATTCATATCCTTCACCTTCTCAAACATGAACTAGTTACCCATGATAACCAAACTATTGAAAACTTGGTTGTGTGTTGCATCAAACTTAATCCTTAGTTATACATGAGGATTCGATTATCTACCATATTTAAACATTTGATACTAGAAATCATGGAATATAAACTATTTGCTATAGACACACCTAGAATCATTAACCTTGTCTAGGACAACACTATTACAACTCGCATGCTATGCTTGATACTTGATTGTTTATATGTACATATTATCAATTTGCAATTTATGTGTGAAATAATTGGTACACTTAATCAAACAACTGGTAGAGGATGGAGTACTTGCTCAACAGTTAGTTGAGTACCAAATAACATACTCAACGATTGGTAGAGGTCATCATGCCTGCTCAACAATCGGTAGAGGCCCTACAACCTGCTCAACGACTGGTAGAGGCTATCGCACCTGCTCAACAATCGGTAGAGGTTCTTACTCACTGACTGGTAGAAGTCTTTTTCCTACTCAACAGTTGGATTCATTTTTGGATACATTGTAAACGATTCAATCACAAGGTTATTTTGCATTACTTACATGTGTGTTTAGAGTCATAGAAGGACACAAAACCCTAATGTAAGGTAAATTGGTGATTGCGGTCCGGAACGTAATCATGAATTTACAGGTACGTTAAGGTAGTGTGAAATTCTAATAAGGTTTTAGTAGTTCATTTGGTTTTCATATAGCCAATCAATTCATGCATTTCTTATAAGATTCCTAAAACATAAGTTTAGTATTTTGCTAGATTCTTATGCTTCTTGCTACTTCAGACGAACCTAATCCAATCCTTAAAACTCACATCTCAAACCTCTTATCCAAATTATTCGAAACAAACTATTCTATTACCTATAAATTCATGTCGTGCCTTAACCCAAACCACAGTTGCCTTAATTTCTACCTAATCAACCTCAAACCTGTGTTTTTAATAACTTCGGGACGAAGTTTCCAAAAGTAGGGGAGACTGTAACATCGCAAAATTTTCCCCAAAATTTTAATACATAAAAAGCCCTTATATATATATATATATTTTATTACACCTTTATCATTAATATTATACAAATGTGCCTAAGTCTTTATTTATCCTAACTCACAACTTATATACATACATAAATGTATATAAATAATAATAATAATAATAATAATAATAATATGATTCTAAATTCTTTTTTTTTTCACATACAAGATTTTTTTTTTAAATAAAGCCTTGAGTCAAATAGTCAAAGTCCTAGTCAAAGTCTTAGTCAAACAGTCAAAGTCTTAGTCAAATAGTCAATTCATCATAAAACCTTACTTTATGGTGTTGACCAATTTTAATGGCTAATTGAATCCAAAACTATGACCCATTATACTTTGCACCTCTAAATCGATTGTTTCAATCCGATTAAACTTTCCCTCATACCTTTCATCTATAGTCTATTACTTCTACAATTGAAGCTTTGATTATAAGCTCCTGTAATTGGCAACTTTGGGCTACACATATTCTATTTCTCGAGACTTAATACTTTGCTAAGGTGAGTTTACGTAACCATGTTTATGCAATTCTTTATACTTGCAACATTATACTTAAGCAATTCTACATACATGTCTAGTTGTAAACTTTAATGCCTCATGATTTAGACAACAACAACAGTTTCAACGAGTTTCAACATTACATAATCATTAGCTATGGCCAAGCCGGCGATACTCAATAATAGATCTATTGGATTGACAATCCCACCTAGATTCGTTGACCATCTTTTATGGGGAGCGCGGGTGATTGTTATCGTTCCAACATATTATTAAGGTGAACCGTGGATGACGGGATGGACCTAAACTAGTCAGAGGTTTGATTATGTCGATTCAACATTTCATGTTTATTCATGTAGACTTAAACTTACGATAGACATATGAATTGCTAAACTTTTATACTAAAACTTAATTGCTTGACATGGCTTATGTATTCTCACCAACTTCTAGTTGACCCCCCCCCATTTTTACAACTTAACAGGAAATATTGATGCTTGAAGTCTAGAGCTAGCATGAGGAGTTATTTGAAGTTTCGTTGTTTGTTTGACGTATTAGATTCCATTCAAGACTTTAATGTAACTCAATATTGTAATGGAATAAATGATTATTTAAACATATGTATTACCATGAGCTACTGAACAATCATTCATACGTGACACCTCGATGTTTCTGCCATCGGTTGGGGTGTTACAGCGGGTGAGGTGGTAGTAACCATGTAGTTCTTAGCACTACGCTTCCTGTTGGTTGAGATCTCAGGTTAACCTCAATAGCGGGCTGAGGAGTGTCCTTTGCAGCAGCCTTCTTGGTGTTCTTGCGAAAAAGAGTACCGTTTTTCACATGATTATCGGTTAGAGTAGCCGCAAGGCGTTTGGCTTCCTCCAAGGTGGCAGGATTCCTTCCCCATACCGTGTCCTGAATTTGCATAGGTAGACCACCGATATACTTCTCGATGGCTACAGATAGGGGAGTGACCTTATGGGGCAACAACAAACTAGCTCATGGAAGCGGGTATTATAAGCAAGGTTTTCCCCACTATCCTGAGCAAGGGGGTGGAACTCGTCCTCCAATTTCTTAACCTCATTACGGGGACAAAACTCAGCTTTCATTATCTCCTTGACTTGATCCCAGGTCATAGCAAGTGCAACTTCAGCTCCGCGGGTGCGCTTTTCCTCATTCCACCAAGTGAGTGCTCGTTTGTGAAGAACACTCATAGCATAACGGACCTTAAAGTTATCGGGACACTCACTGTTAATGAAGGTATTCTCAATACCCTCGAACCATTGTAGGAGACCAGTAGCTCCTTCATCCCCACTGAACTTAGGAGGATTACAGGTATTAAAGTGTTTGAGAGTGCAGGCTGGGAGACCATTCCCGTTTCCATTCCCGTTCCCATTGTGGTTTCCATTGCCGTTTCCATTTCCACTGCCGTTTCCATTTCCATTGCCGTTCCAATTCATTTGGATGACTTGAGCCAGTAAGTTAGGAACCAGAGTTGCGATCTGTTGCGCCATTTGTTGGGAAATGATTGCAGCCAGTTGGGCATCACCTCCATTGTTGTGGTTAGTGTCGTGGTTATGGTTATGGTTGTGGTTGCTGCTCCCTTCCTCATGATTCCCACCACTGTTATTGCGAGTGCTGCGACGTGGAGGCATGATCTGTAAGAGACACAATGAAATGAATGAGGTAATATAAGGAATGTAATCATTTATCCATTAATTAAAACGAATAAACGATAACGTTGACTTATCAAAGATTCTAGATTCTAATAACATAGTGAAGACATGCTTTAGCCTATAAGTGAACACTCATCCCGAGAATTCCCAGGTAGGCATCCGGGTCCCTCGTCTGATTGGGATATATGCGCAATGCCAGCCTAGACAGAAGACTCAGAATACAGGCGTTCACCCTTCCAGATTGCACGTGTTCGTTATTAAAATCTAGAACTTCGACGAGATCTCAAGGTGGTTCAGGCTAAGCCTGAGGATTTTGTCCTATTAATCTAATGGTGGATCAGGATTGCAGCAGACGAATAAGAGCAGTCAACTTGTAAAGGCTTAGGGTTGTATAAGGTGTAGGATAGGGATAAGATTAAGGAAGCAATTAGGGTTACAAGTAAGAGAAGCAAGTACTGTTTTAAATCCCTAAGGTTATAGTCTAGATTATTTTTCTAATAACCTAATTCCCTATAACCAAGGCTCTGATACCAATCTGTAACACCCTAACCGATGGCGGAAACATCGAGGTGTCACGTAAGAATGAGTATTCAGTAGCACATGGTATTCAAGTTTTAATTGAAATTTATTTAAAGTAAAATATCCAAAATTTGAAAATACATAACAAAGTCTTGAATGAAATTTTAGTACATCAAATAACCAAACAAAGCATAAACTTTAATTATCTCCTCATGCTAGCTCTAGACTTCAAGCATCATTATTTCCTGTTGAGTTTGGAAAAATGGGGGGGGGGGGGGTCAACTAGAAGTTGGTGAGAATACATAAGCCATGTCAAGCAATTAAGTTTTAGAATAATAAAAGTTTAGCAATTCATATGTCTATCGTAAGTTTAAGTCTACATGAATAAACATGAAGTATAGTATGCACATAATCAAACCTCCGACAAGTTTAGCAATTTGTATTTCTATTCTGAATGGACAGAAATAATTTATATAAAATTTTGGTGCAAAAATATTGAAAGATGAATTTATTATGATTTATTTATGATTAAAATAACAAAAATTGATTAAAAATATTAAATAAGTGATTTTTCGAAAATAAAAATAATTTCTGAATGTTTATTGGTTTAAAAACTCAGAATAATTTTTGTGGAAATTTATAAAATCGTTTTGATATTTTTATAGAATTTTATAATTATAATAAAATAAATTTGTAATATTTATTACATATAATAAATAAATAATTTTTGGAAAACTAAAAATTGTATGTTAAACTTTTCTATTAGAACATCATAAAATAATTTTTGTAGAATTTATAAAGCAATTTTAGTATTTTAAAACCATTTTTAAAAATTATAATGATTATATATAAGTATAAAGGGTTAAAAAAAATGTTTGTAGTTGCCAAGAATTGAACCCGCGTCTGACCTGGGTTAGAGGTTTTAAATCACAAGCCCAGACCAGTTGGTCTGGACCCTGAGAACGATTAAACCTTGTTTGAAATAATTAAATAGTCATACTGAATCAGTTCCATATCCATTTTAAAAGAAAAAAAAAAGAATGTATAAAGCGGGACTCGAACCCTGGCCTTAGGCCGGTTTGATGTCTTAGTGAAAAGAAGCCACACCAACTGATCTGCTGATCAGTTGGTGATGATTATTGTTCTGTTTAATATAAATATCAAAGTCTGCAACAAGATTATCCCTAAACTGAAACGTATGAACCCTAGGTTTTACAATAATCCAAATGAGCAAGCAATAACCCGATTATTCATGGGGTTATTGCTGCTCTATGGCCGATGAACAAAACCCATCAAAAAAATTACACTTACAAATTGAAATCGTGGTTTGAAAAGCTCGGTCAAACTTCAAGTCAAACACGAACAAATGGGTATTAGAATGAGGGTTTTTATCAGAAATTGAGGGTAGGGAAAGAGAAATCGGCGAGTGTAGCTTGTGAATGAGAGTCCAATTTATAGTGCAACACTTCGTGTGTTCGAATTGGTATGTTTGACCCGTTTTAAAGACCATGACGTGTAATAGCTCGATTTAGGTAAGAATTGATGGTGATTAAGCGTGTATTACACGCGTGTTAGTCAATCAATCACGAAGTTTACCAAAATAGGGATTAAAAACACATATCGGTTGTGTAATTTTGGATGATTATCGTCACAGTTGACTTTCCAAGTCAACTGTTACGATTTAATAACCTTATATAAATAAAATGCATGAGTTATGAACCAAACAAGTGGTATGGATCAGATGGTTGGGTTGTGTGTGTTTATATGAACCGGCCTTGGGCACAGGTTCGAACCCCGGCCCAGGCATTTATTTTTTTTGACATAAAAATCATCACTTTAACAATAATATATTATTATAGCATGGTTCTAGGAGTCCAAACGTGTCACGAAATATTTTTTTAAAAGGGGCGATAATGATAAAAATTCGGCGTTTTATTAATAACTGTCGTAGCGTACATAGAATTAAATGCGAAATGTTACAAATGACGTACACACAAAAATAGTGAACACTTTCCCTAGCCGTTCGCTCGGACATCTTTAGATAGTCATCCATTATGTCGGTACTTTGTCCGTAACCCAAGTGTCTAAGCGCGGCTGTGACCTTTTGCAACGTGGTAAATCCCATCTCACCACCCGCATCGGGCCTTTGTTGGAAATATTCATAATTATTTTGTAAATCGTTTGATATTCTTAAAAATAAATTACGACTCATACGAATACGCCGCTTAAAACTTCTTTCATCGTATATTGGTTCGGGTGAGAAGTAATCACGTACTAATAACCCATTTGCGGCTTGTCGTTCACGAAGTATATACTTTCTACGTTTGGGTTCGGAGGTCCCTTCATCATCCACTATAACTTCAACGACTTTCTGAACGCTCGCTATTATCAATTCCGCGCCGTCGTCGGATGAAGACTCCAAAGCGAGTAGATCAAACTCATCAAATGAACTTGAAGATTGGTCCGACATCTTGCTAGTATTTTTAGAAAATGATAGTTTGAAGAGGATTTTATAAAAATATGATTGTGTGGGTTTGGGTAGAAGAGGATATGGTTATATATATCTATCTTCTATCTATACTAATAAAAGAAAACACATGAGGGACACATGCACTCCCTCATGAATTCTCCCATTTATTATTTAATGAAATAAATTTAAATATAATTATATAATTGATTTTCAAAAACAAATATAGATATACCAAATTGAATTTTAGTACTTATATTAATAATTAATAATCATAATTGTAACGGATTTAATTAAAACCTGATTAAATGATTTTTGTTATTAATATAGATAATATATATTTATCTTATGTTTTTGTAAATCAATTAATATAGTTATATTTTAATACAAAATTAGAAATAAACTATTACATATACTTTGAAAAGGTTTATTTACTAACCGAATAAAACGCCAGTGATGTCCGGTCCAACTAGGGAGGTGGGAGGGTTTGCACGCTTGCATGGTTCCCAGGTTTGAGTCTCGCTGTCCATCGGAAAAAATATACCCAATAGGTTTGAAAGGGACGGAGTGTGGGAAAGGGTTCGATCCGGGGGGTTTCTAGCCAAGAGGTTTATCATTGGTCTACGCTTGAAAAAAAAAACTAACCGAATTAAGCATTATTATAAAAATGGTTGATTCTTTTCTAAAATAACATATTTATATGTCATTAACTTCAAATTTAAATCATGTACTTTAAAATTAACCCCTTTTTTAAAATTTGATATGTTATTCTAAATTGAAAACTACATTTGTTATGATGTTTGACAAATGAATTTTAAGCTTTACTATTATTGGTTTTGGTTAATTATTTAGATGTTAAATATGTCAATGGGGTGGTGGTCCATTGGCAAAGGCAAATCCTTTAAAACACCTTTGTTGTGAGAGGTCTTGGGTTCAAATCTCAAAGACTACAAGGATTAAAGAGAAATTAACCTTTCAAAAAAAAAAAAAATTAGATGTTAAATATGCTAACCAAATATTATTAATTTTAGATGTTAACAATACTTCAAAAGTCAAATAAACAAATTAATAATAACACAATGTAATTAATTAAGCTTTTGTGAGACTTTTATATTGTTCTGAACAAATAATGAAATAAACCAATCAACATTAATCTTTTTCTATATATACTAATAAAAGACAATACACGGGGTACATGAAACTACTTCATAAAACCTCCCATTTTATTATTTAAAACAATACATTTATTTAATATAATTGTTAAAATTCTTATTTATTAACTATCCGAAGTCAACTTTATTAAAAAAATATTCATTATTTTTTAAGATAGCGTAGTTAAATGTTATTAAATTTAAATATAAATCGTGTACCTTAAATTAACCATTTTATTAATATTTGGTTTTTCACTCTAAGTTTAAAACTATATTTCTTACAGTATTTTTAACAAATAAAATATACCAAATACATTTTATACACTCATGGTTAGAAATACTTTGGCTTTAGAACAAATTTGATGTCAAATTTCAAAATGAACGATACTCGATTGAGATGGTTTAATGTATGAGGGGTTACTTTCAAATTAATTTTTTTATATCTTAGCCTAAATAGATTTATTCTTATTACTTTTGATATTTTTGTTTTGTTGTATCTGCAGTCTACAAGTTAACAAGCGCGGTATGGAAGATATATTTTCGAAAGTTTGAAAATAGTTTTACGTTAATATGAATGTTTTTTACAAGAAATTATTAAGAGCTTAATGGATATTTTATATTTTTTGGTCGTAAATACATTTTTTTTATTTTCAGTATAATGTGTAATTTATTTTTTCTTAATTATACTTATAAATTTATATATATAATCTAAATTGTTTTACCCGTGTTTCCCGCGGGTACATAACCTAGTATATATATATATATATAATAAATTAAATTATTTTTTTTTCAAAAATATTTTTTTTTTAATGATCAACGCTCATCATCCAGCCCACCAACCAATTATCGCCATGTGTCCAAGATTTTTGCCCACACGCCGGTGGGTTTCTTCCCCCCCCCCAAGGGGCTCATCCCTTCCACGCCCACACGGGCCGGTGTAGCTTGCATGAAGCCAGTCGCCCCCTTTCCCCCCGCTCCGGACGGTCTAAGAGCTCACACTAGCTACTCTATCTTCATATCTATAATGACACTAAAAATCACCATCTTTCTCTCTCCTTTTCTATTTAATAATACCTATTCTATACTTTTATAATTACATTTTCTCTCTCCTCTACTCACAACCACTTTTAAAAATATTAAAAAATTATGGAGGATGAACAGTGTCTCATTCAAATTTACTAGTGAACACTGTCTCATCTAAATATTTTCTCTATCCTCTACTCACAACCACTTATACCCATTCTATATAATATAGAGATCACACTCACACCATTATAGAGGAGTTAATGTAAATGCTCTAAGTCGTTTCCTTCTTAATCACGTTGTTGTTACAAAAGGTGGTAAAATAAGTGATTCATACAACGTGGTTTTTTTTTAAAGATAAATTTCATTAAAAATCACCAACCCATAAAACGGGACGGCTAACAAACAACCACCTACATACAAATGAAATTACACCAACTAACTCAAGACAAGGTCTTGAGCTTAGACCTATTCTTGGCCCACGAATACAACATGGTTGATAAGGAGTTAAAATGGCTATGGATCCGTGTCATAGGCTGGCCCAGTTGACTGCTAACATACATAAATTGTTTCTCAATACACATATTTATATAATAAAGATTAACTAGAATGTTATCTCGTACGATGCGACGGCCTTATTGTGTTGGTCGGTTGTTTATTGTTTTATCGTGTGTTGTTTAAACATTTTATGATTAGTGGTTGCACAAAAGTGAGCGTTGTTTTTGTTAATTAAGTAGGTAATTTGCGGGCACCTAAGTCTTTTTAGTTTACAACTTAAACAAGAGTAATGTTAGGCTAGTTGTGGCGGCCTTCTACATGCCTTAGGATTGCAAAAGTGTTTATTGTTGTTGTTAACTGTTGCTTGCCTCTTTTTGGTTTTGGGCTTGTATCAGCAAATTGGGGGCATGATTAAAGATGAAACATGAAGATTAGGCATTGACATAGGAAGGTTTGATTGTACATTGTGACCATCTTAGTTAAACCATGTAACTCATGCTTGTGTCATAACAGAAAATTAAATATTTACGATTGTACCATGTAACTCGAATGGAAAACAAACAACTTACGTGCGACAAAATAACGAAATATTACCTTTGCGTGGTCTTAGACAACCCATGACAACAGTGAAGACGTTGAAAGAAGCAGAATTAGCGGATTGTGAAGAGTAGGTATAAAATGCGTAATTTGGTGGAAGAACCTCATAGAA
The DNA here is from genome assembly GCA_030844895.1 of Ambrosia x helenae. NCBI lineage: Eukaryota > Viridiplantae > Streptophyta > Magnoliopsida > Asterales > Asteraceae > Ambrosia > Ambrosia x helenae. The sequence goes on from CM061226.1 coordinate 21,741,629, forward strand.
ACACATGAAAACAATTATGTACAACTATACTTACCTATGTACAACATTATTAAGCACAACAAAACCAATAAAGCATAATGTAGAATACCATATTACACTAGTGGAATGCCCGCGCGTTGCCGCGGGTATGTATTTTTATACACATTTTAAATTTCCAAAACTTTATACACCATACTGTCATTTATCCAATCCGATCCGTGCTTATTTTTATTTGCAACATTTAGTTACACACATGAACCAAAGAGCCTTTGGCCTACTGGTTACAAAGTGTTAAATAAGGCTTAGCCTTTTCTTGTGGTGATAATTCAAATTCCATTGGTAACAAAAAGTTAATCCATTAAAAAAAAGTTATATGAATTAATCTATTACTTGGTAATGGTTCTAGGTAACAAAAAGTTAATACATGAATTAAATGTATTGAATGGTGCAATTGATTTGTATTAGTGACTTGTACATAAGGGCATAGATGGAAGAAAATGGTAAAAGTTAGAGATTTATGCATGAGACCTTTTGTATGCCATCTTAAAATGATGGTGAAATTACCTTCTTACCCATCTCTCCTCCTTAATAAGGTAGTAGAGATAAACCATTTGTAATTTAATCTATATTTATACTATATTATAAAGTATCAAAGATAGTTAGAACAGTAATTATACATGCAGCTTAACATGGCATTTGAAAGGCCTCATGCTTTAAACTCCATATGTCATGTAAATCTTTCTCAAACTACCCCTATTGCATTACCCACTTGTACCATTTAACCCAAAGAAATTAGTTACAAATGTTTATTTCTATTTATATTATCTGCAAATAAACTTTATCTCACTGTTACACGGCATCATCTAAACCGTCTCTTCTTCAATTCCTCTTTCGTAGTTGAAACAGACTATTTAATGGTAGAAACAATTGCACTCACATTGAAGACACGAACTGAATTGTCCCATCCATTTCAGTCTTTGATCCCAATCGCACATAAATGATGGGTGTCCGACTTTATAGGTTCAGAATTCTCCGGCGACGTCTCTTCTACGACAACTCTGAACAAGTAATCGTCTCCTTAAATTGTTACTTGGAAACTCATTTGTAACCAATTTGTTGCATATTCTTCATAGTACACCTAACCGGACTTCGATTTCTTTGGGTTGTTTTGTATAATTTATTCTGAATTGAGTATCGTTTTAGATGATTCTAACTTGGGATTTACATTCTGATCTTACTGACCACATCGTGTTGAGGTGCATCAGTTCTTCTTTTTCTATAGCATATTTATTGAATAGTTTTTTAATTATAATTTATTTCTTTATTTATTTTTATGCCTTTTTTAACTTCTTCGATCGCGATTTTTAACCTTCGTAGGCGAGCTCATCTTTGATCAAATTAGGGAAGCCTACAGATTTGAAATTCGACTATTCGCATGTTCTGGTATGTGAGTTAATTAGTTTCTTTTTTTTTATTACAAGTGAAAATTTTAATATAAGACTAATTGTGTTTTTTTACTAAGAAATTCTAATTCATATGAAACTATTGGATCTTTTTATGTTGATGTCCTGAAGGCCGAAATTTTACAATTATGAGGAATTTTAGTTTAAACATAAACACATGTGACGACGTGCAGGCATTACTACTAGTACTATATAAATATACTTCTATAATGCATGTATAATTAAAGGGTTTTAGGTTTCATATATCATGTGACATCACATTTTGGGGGTGTGACATTACATTTTTACGGTATGTGGTAGCCTTCTATTAGTGTGTGATGTGAGCCAGGGTGTATGTTTCCTAATTAAGGGGTGTATGATTCTTAAATACCATAATTAAATCTAGTTTTTGTTATTGACGAATAAATACCTCATTTTGTTCCTAAGCAAATTGTTGACTGCATGCACCGTGCCCCCACATCCACGTTTAGCGGGGAGTCTGCAACCACTTTATTTTAATTTGTGTAATTGTTTATGTCTAAACGTATATTTTTTTAGGTCATTAGTATGTAAAATTGTTAATTTTTGTTATATTTTATAGTTTTTTTTTTCTATTTGAAAATTTTAAGAAACATTTTATATATTTTAATTATATATATATATTTTTTCATTTAGTTCACTCAATTTTAATATTTCTAACATTTATAAAAAAATCAAAAGGGAAACTAGTGAAACGTGATTGACTTTCAGTGACGGATCTAGACAAAAAATTTAGGGGTAACGTTCAAATTTTTTTTTTACCGTACTTTAATACAATGTAAACGAAACAAAAATAGAAACACAATAATAGATAAAGTTACCCAAGCTGGGTCGCAAGGTAGAAAAGGTGGAGACGCGAGCGCCTAGCATGGAGGTTGTGGCGGGTGGCCGGTCGGCAGTGGCTGCAGCTGCAGGGGACACCGCGGGGCAAGGTCACCTAATGCTTCTTGTCAACCGTTTATGTTCAATGTTGCTTGTTTTTCTTTGTTTTTTCTAGAGGTGCAAAGCAAACGAGCCAGGCTACTCACGAGCTACTCTAGCTCGGCTCAAAAATTAAAACTCAAAATGAACCGAGCTTGAATGAGCTAGAGCCTGTGCATTGCTTATCGAGCTCGGGCCAGGTCACAAGACTAAGCGAGCCTACAGTTTATATAAATTTTAATTAATATATTAAATATATATATATTTAAATAATAATTAATGTTTTTAAAATTATGAAAAATAACTTAATTATATATAAAATAATTATTATAATTAATATAATTTAAATAATAGATAATAAATGAACTGAGCCGAACCTGAGCTTGAAAAAGCTACCTGCGAGCCGAGCTTGAGCTTCAGGAACAAAGCTCATATCGAGCCAAGCTTGAGCACAAGCTTTCATAAGTTAAACAAGCTCGGTCTTGGCTCGTTTGCACCCCTAATTTTTCCTATTCAAACTTTAACTAAACTAAATGGGCTTCAAAGTTATAGGCTTCAGTATTATAAGTAATAAACGGAATTGGTCAATAGGTTATGGACTTGTGGGTGGGAGTTGGCTTGTGGCTTGGGTTGGATTATTGGTCCAAGGCTTTGGGTTTTAGTTGGATATAAGAATTTGGACTTCGAGAGTTAGATTTTAGTAAAATTTGGGTTGGGTTTTAGAGTTTAGTAAAGTTATTGAGGCTTGAGAGGTAACGTTTAAAAAAAAAACCTAAAAAATATTTTTTTCCACTTCTCCGTAAAAGTTGAGAGGTAACGGGTGTCACACCTCCCCAAAAGATAGTTCCGCCCTGTTGACTTTTGTTGTTAGGCAATGAGGTATACTGTATGTAGATGTCAAATCACCCACTTTTCCTCATTTCACTCTACTTCATCTAAAAAAATGGATTAACTTCAATTATTCTCGGTTTTGAAATGTCTATTTAAAGTACCAGTAAAGGTAGTAACTGTAACGCCCCAAAACCCGAACTTTAATTTAGTAGCATGTTTTAATATGTTATGGCATGGGGTGGAATAACTAAGTACCTATCCTATATAGATATACAAGTTAAATAGAATTTCAATAAGGTTTGAGTCAATGTTGGAAGGGTATCAAACTTGAAGGGCTGAATTTGGGAAGGACCAAAACTAAATACCACCTACATTTTGGTGGGATGTTATATGCGACACACACACATACACACTTCAGGAGAATGTGTGTGTGTTTGTGTATATGTGTGTGTGCCTTCTACCATTAGTAAACAAGGGAAATGGAAATTTGCATGTATGATCTGAGATTGGAGAAGTTTTCATCACCTTCTAAGCATCAAGTAAGTATCCATTGTTTATCATGAAACTTCTTGGTTGAAGCTATTGGTGGGTTTTGATGAACTAACCCTAAATTGGGTAAATTGTAAGTATTAGATGGCTGAATTCATGTTTTGATGCACTAATCTAGTGTCATTAATGATTTAATGATCTCAATTGGCACTTTGATTTAGGGTTCATGTTCAAGAAAAATGGGGGCTTTTACCCATGATGATTCTTGATCAAATCTGATAAATAGATTGAAAGAATTTAATGTTTAGCTATGTTGATATCTATTGAAAGAAGGGTATGCAATGTAGGTAAATAACACGATGATAGAAGTTATGAGCTATGAAAGTAGGCATGGAGTACTTGTACATTGAGCTTAGAATGTTGTATGCACACCAATTGTCTGATGAAATGTCTAGACTAGTATGATGTGTAAATTTGTATGCAAGATTTGACAAATGTGAAGTAAGGTGATAATAAATATAATTGAGAGTAGGTTAACATGAGGATTGTGTATTAGAAAGTATTCATGTGAGAATCTAGTTGATTGTATGATTTCATAAGAAGTATGCATAAGAGTGTACACTATGCTTGAATAATATGATGCATAGGGGTGTAAACGAGCCGAGCCGAGCCCGAGCCTGACTGGGCTCGAGCTCGGCTCGTTATGGTTTTATGAAGCTCGAGCTCGAGCTCGAGCTCGGCTCAGTTCGAGCCTACAATCTTGAGCTCGAGCTCGACTTGCTAGCAAAATCAAAAGCTCGAGCTCGGCTCGGCTCGAGGTGATTTGAGAACAATCTCAAACGAGCTCAAAGCTCGGCTCGAAATCGCAAAAGCTCGGCTCGCGAGTGTTATTAAATGGGCTTATGAAATAAGGACTTGGGCTTTGGAGATGTGGGCTATAAATTATAAGAGATATATAAATAACTTATAATTATGTTTGGGCTCGTTTAGGCTCGCGAGCCCAATCGAGCTTTGTATCTAGGGCTCGAGCTCGGGCTCGATAACTAAACGAGCCATATTTCAGTCTCAAGCTCGGGCTTGGGCTCGTTAAGACTCGGCTCGTTCGGGCATGGGAAGCTAATGGGTCAAGATGAGGCAAATAAACAAGCATGAACTTGGAGAACTTGAGGTAAGTGATTCTTATTCCATTTAGGATAATGAATGTTAACATGTATATGTGTGTGTAAGTAGGATGGGAATCATGAAATGATGGAACATTAGTAATGATACAAAGGCATGTTTTGGAGCTTATAATGGGTAAAACGTGGCTTCGGATGGACCGGCGTGGGATGGTGCGAGAAAGGATAGAAAGGAGAAACAAAAGGGTGGATTTCAGAGTCCACCGTAAACCAGATGAAGAATCATCTGGTCATCAGATGTAGAATCCTCTGGTCACCAGATGAAGAATCCTCTGGTCACCAGATGAAGAATCCTCTGGTTATCAGATGTAGAATCCCCTGGTCACCAGATGAAGAATCCTTTGGTCATCAGATGAAGAATCCTCTGGTCATCAGATGTAGAATCCTCTGGTCACCGGAAGAAGGATCCTATAGTCATCGGATGAAAGACCTCTGATTTTGAAAAAGGGTGAAAGATCCTTTGTATATGTAAGGAATGAATGTCGTGGAATGTAGGATCCCAATGTAGAAGTTGTTGTGACTTGAAAGACGTACCTATTATTTGCAAATATGATTCTAGTACGGAATGATACACGTGCATATAATTCAGTTGATACGTTTGTATAATGGTGACAAATACGGCAGGTAGATTGTTATGCTTTTGTAGATTGAGAATGTGATGTATGTATAGGTACTCATACTTATGTAACAGTGAGAATATTATGTATGTAAAGGCCGGTCGTCACGTGTAGAACGAGTATAGGATGTTTTAATTGTCGTAGAGGATTCTTGAAGGAAAAGTAACACGATGGGTCGAGGTAGGTTGTGTGTGGAATTGTACGCTCGTATGTATTGTAAGGATATTAACCTTGTGTGGGACTTTGTTCGCTCGTATGTAGTGTAAGGATATTAACCTTGTGTGGGAATTGTACGCTCGTATATATATTGTAAGGATATTAACCTTTTATCTCAAGAATGGTAGAAGATGCAGGTATGTAAGTATGATTGCCTGGGACTTGGAGGTCCGGATCGGGGTATCACACCCGAACCTGAAAGAAGGCGTTTGTACAGGATCACAGAGTATTGTTGGATGTTACTTCCGCATCATGAGTAATTTACATGAAGTCACCTATTGAACTAACGAAATGATTATGTGGTGATTGCAGGTTGTCCCGTCTACCTAATGAAGTAAGGAAAGGATGGAGAACGAGTGAGGGAGCGGATTGTACGTGGTTACGGTCACATAACTTATTAAATATGAGACACGTTGAATGTAGAGAGATACACTAAAAATATCTCTTATATATGTTTTCCAAGATTTGAGAATGACCTATAAAGCAAGAAATTTTCTAGTCCGTATTTTCCGCTGCATATTTTCTGTCAAATGGTACCAGGGTCTTACAGTAACATTAGTTTTTTTTTGAAAGGAAAATTTCATTCAAAACACCACTTGATTGGTCCTCAAATCAAGGACCAACGAGCAACCCAACGAAACAACATCAATCCAAGGGATACAAATACCACCTATTCCAATCTACATCTTTCCATCTAGACCTATTACAAATCCAAAAGAAAGTCGTATATTTAACTGTCTCAACGATCTCAATCGGCATTCGATGTTTGTTATTGAAGATGCGATTATTACGCTCATTCCAAATAAGCCACAAAGTAGTGTAAACAATACCTCTTAAGACGTGTCTTACTTTCTTAGCCGTTGTTTGGGTCTCCGGCACTTTCAGAATGTCTGAAACATCAAACATGATATTAGGACTTAAACGGCACCAAGCTTCAATCCTATACCATACTTCTTGGGAAAACATACACCTGGTAAAGAGATGAAACACAGTCTCTATATCCGCTTGACATAGAGCGCAAAATGTATGCTGAGGACGTACGCCACGTTTTATAAGTTCTGCAATTGTAGGGAGCCGGTTTAGAGCAGCCCTCCAGACCATAACCTTGCATTTTAACGGCACCCGCACCTTCCATTTAATCTGTGAATTCTGAACAGCCACATTGTTGTTGGAGAGCAGACTCTTAGCCGACCTAACAGAAAACAAACCATCCAAAGCATGCTTCCATTTCCAGCTATCTATAGCTCCCTTCCAATTGAAATCGTGAATATCATTGAGGAGCTGTTCAGCCACTTCTGCAAATGAATTGGGATTCGAACGCCAATCCCACTCCAAGGTTTTGATATTATTGACAACCTTATAATTCGAGCCGACACCTTAACCCATTTATTTTTTCAAGCTTAAAAAGATTAGGAAACATGATTCTAAGAGGTTCGTCTCTTAACCAAATGTCACCCCAAAAATTAATAGAGTTACTATGACCAAGTTCACCAACGAAGAAGGAATTAATAATCGACCCGTTTGGAATTTTTTGCTCTCCCACTTTAACAATATGTTTCCAACACCCATTAGACGAAGTACTACACGGGAGTAAAGCCCACGGTCTACTTGTACCATGACAACCCATTATAATTCTCTTCCAAAAACGTCTTCCTTCTTTTTTGAATCTCCAAGTCCATTTTAACAAGAGCGCGGCATTGACATCTTGTAACTTAGACACACCCAAACCACCTTTCTTTTTGGGGGTAGTGACAATATCCCACGCAATCCAAGGGATCTTCTTCTCTTCGTTAGAGCCTGCCCACAAGAAACATCTCATAATAGACTAAATAGACTCGATCACGGCCTTGGGATCTTTGTAGAGCGAAAGATAATAAACGGGTAAGCTTTCTAACACCAATTTAATGAGGATTAGTCGCCCCCCTATCGAGAGAGTTTTAGCTTTCCATGTAACAAGACGATTTCGTATTACATCAATGACCGGGTCCCAATTTCGAATGCGTGACATCTTAGCCCCAGGGGCGGACATAGAGCTTAAGGAGGGGTTGCGGACGTTGCGGCTCAACTTCGCACGCGTAGTGGAAAATTAGTCGAAATTTTGGTTTTTTTTTTACGAAATTTGAAAAACGTTGCTATTAAAATGAAAAAATTGAAAAACGTTACTACTGATTTTGTGGCCTAGATCCGGCACTGCTTAGCCCCAACTTGAATTGCTAGATAGCTAAATGGAATATAATAAATACAAAAATACATGAATTGCTAGATAGCTAAATGGAATATAATAAATACAAAAACAAATATTATAAGTAAGATTTGCAAATAGAAAAAGCTACGTAAAAGAATTTGAATAATTCAAAACCGAGAATAATTGAGACAACATGCATGATACGTACCTCCTGATCAAGTAAAGAGAGCGTGTGCGCTCAGAACCATGCCATCAAGATCAACCGTTGACATACACTGCACCACCTCTATAAATCAACTCATCTCACCTAAGTTTCCAATCACACCAGTACCACCACTTAATTAATCAACTCTCTTCAGCCCATCTAATCCCATACCTTCAAGTCATGGATAAAACATCGCCCTACATCGGACTAGTACGGCTGTTCACGGTGGCAGCAATAGTGCTGCTACTTTCTGCAGGAAGCACACAAGTAACAGGATCGCAAGTCGCATGTGATCCAGTGCAGCTCAGCTGGTGTTTGCAATCCATCGTCTCATACTTGCCACCCACCGCGGAATGTTGCCAGAAGCTCAAGGCCCAGGAACCCTGCCTATGCCAGGAAACGTCTGACCCAACTTTTGGTGGATATCTTTTGCTTCCTGGTGCCAAGCCGGTTTGCACCGCTTGTAATGTAACTTATCCTTATTGTCACTGATATTTGAGGCCTTATGTTAACTCATATTTGCGGCCTGTGGTGGCTTATGATTGTTTTTTTTTATGTGTGTAACCAGTTTTAAAAAGATGTATCGAACTCGTTGTATGCTTGCTTTATCCTTTTGGTTTAAAAATTGGTGTTAAGTGTTGGCTGTTAAGTCTACTAAGTTTATCAAATTTTGAGTTTATTATAAGGCATACACAATCAACAGCAAATCTAGGATTTCTTTAGTACCGTGGTCACACTTCACTTATACTGTAGTTGATGAATCGAGTCGGGTGGAAGTACACATTACAGCAGACGAATATTAGATACATTAAATTAAGGGGCCCTGAATGTATACACCAACCCTGTTAAGGTTTATACACCCATCAAAAAGTGGCTGAAAATGTGTAAGATTCTGCTAGCTTTTTGCAATACTTTTACCTGTATGTTGTCATCAGATCCCCAAAACTGTCGTTTATCTTCAAACCTACCTAGACTGCAATTTATCAAACAAATGCTTTATTGGGAACAAGCAAACATTTCATCCACTTTTTGAAATGACATTATTTAAGGTTCGGTTAATATAATATATCTAACAAATTAATCCTTAATTAATAATAAACTTTCAATATATTTTAAGATAATATATTGTTAAACCTTTTCATCATTTTGACTTTGAATATGGTGCAACTCAATTTCAGTCGTTAATAGAGAGAGATAGTGTGATTTTAATATCCGTTACTTTCGGGTTAATATAATAGTTAAGCTAGTAAAGCTATTTTAATGTGTGTATAGATTCCAAATTATTTTAACGTCATGGTGTGACGCAAACTTATCCGAAATCCCAACACGTAAATTCATCACAAATCGTTCTCTAAACATATCAAATACAACACATTACAAATCTACTAATGCATTTAAAATACGAAGTCAACCAATACAAAATAAGACGAACAAACAACTAGATGTTACAAAGTTATTTCTAATGACAATCATCATCCGACCTCCATGAATCCAAATCCTTGCCTTCGTATGGATCATGGTACCAATCATCTCTCTCGGGACTGTCGTAAACCCAAGCCGTTTTCAATACCTCAGGGTCATAGTCTTCATATGGATCCTTTTCATATTGTTCTTGAACCTCTTTGTCGGGACCCTTGTAATCATTTTCATCCACCGCTTCTTTAAGATTGTTGGAGTCATCCTCATGTTTGTCTACTTTCTCTTTCAAATATGTAGCTTTTTTTTTTTTCAAACTCATCACCTTGATCATGCTTACAACACGTATTAACAAATACAAAATTAGATAAATACCATATTATACAAGATTGGAACATAAATAATATTAACTACATAATTAAACAACCATAAATACATCCGTTAAAGGTCAAATTTAAAGGTCAAATTTAAAGGTCAAATCAGATTAAAATAATTTTCAAGACTTCAATAAATAAACGACAAAAAACAACCAACTAAGTCCTAAGATAATCTTCCATTTTTTTGTTTCCATAGCTTTATATTTCGCCAATTCCTCTTTATCCTTGATAGTTCGCAACAAATTAATCAACTCTCTTAACTCCATCTAATCCCATACCTTCAAGTCATGGATAAAACATCGCCCTACATCGGACTAGTACGGTTGTTCACAGTGGCAGCAATAGTGCTGCTACTCTCTGCAGGAAACACACAAGTAACAGGATCGCAAGTCACATGTGATCCAGTGCAGCTCAGCTGGTGTTTGCAATCCATCGTCTCATATTTGCCACCGACTCCGGAATGTTGCCAGAAGCTCAAGGCCCAGGAACCCTGCCTATGCCAGGAAACGTCTGACCCAACTTTTGGTGGCTATCTTTTGCTTCCGGGTGCCAAGCCGGTTTGCGCCGCTTGTAATGTAACTTATCCTTATTGTCACTGATATTTGAGGCCTTATGTTAACTCATGTTTGCGGCCTGTGGTGGCTTATTATTGTTTTTTTACGTGTGTAACCAGTTTTAAAAAGATGTATAGAACTCGTTGTATGCTTGCTTTATCCTTTTGGTTTAAAAATTGGTGTTAAGTGTTGGCTGTTAAGTCTACTAAGTTTATCAAATTTTGAGTTTATTATAAGGCATACACAATCAATAGCAAATTTAGGATTTCTTTAGTAACGTGGTCACGCTTCAATTATGTTGCTTGATATAACAACAATATCCTTCCCAACACAATAAAATATTAAAAAAAAATTCAACCCAACCGCATCTTTTAATCAAAAACCCCGTCTATTAGTTTAAACCCCTTCTTTAAATAAAACCCCGGCAGTCTTTAAGCCAACATGATAAAATATTAAAAAATTCAACAAGACCCTGTCTTTTGATTCAAAACCCCGTCTGTCTATTAGCTAGTCCAAACCCCGCCTTTTAAAAAAACCCATCCTTTTCTATTAGAATTTTATATATAAACTCTAAAAAATATTCAAAAAATATTATAAAACATCTTAGTAACCGTTGTAGGCAACATAATAAAATATTAAAAAAAATTGACTCAACCCCGTCTTTTGTAGCCAACATAATAAAATATTCAGAAAAATTTCGACTCAACCCCATCTTTTGATTCTTAATGAATCATATTGTGCGCCTTAATGGATAACAATGGACACTAGATCATATTTCTCTTAATGGCCCATATTAGGTCTTAATCGATCACAAAAGACAATAGTAGATACTACATTTGTAAATGGACCATATTGGGCCTTAATAGATTACAATGGACAATACTAGATCATAAATGTTTGTCTTAATTAGGGCTGCAAACGAATCGAACGAACACGAACAAGGCCTTGTTCGTGTTTGTTTGTTAAGGAAATTATGTGTTCACGAACAGTTCATGAACACTTACCGAACATGATTTTTTGTTCGTGTTTGTTTGTTAAGAAAACACTCGTGTTTGTGTTCGTTTGTTAACTTTGTTCATGAATGCTCACGAACACAATCGGACATTAATGAAGACAAACAAATGTCCATGAATACAAAGTGCTAATGAACGAAAACAAACACAAAGGGATATATATTAACTTTCAAATAATATCGAATTCACATATACTAAGAAATGATCTAAATCCACCCAAAATTACCTAGTTATACAAAGATACTTGGTAGTTAACATAATATTGGTAAACATAATAAAGTAGTGTCTAACAAAACTAAGTTCGCATCTTAAACTTGAAGTCTTCATTAGTTTGTTATTTAAACTTGAACTCTTTATTTATTATTTATTTAATGATTATACTAAAAGTATGATTTGTTGATTTTGTATAGCCATATACTTACCTCACCTAAATTATTTACTTATTTGGGTAAAATAAATAAAAATTAAAGAATGTAAAAAACATTAAAAAAAAATAAAAACCCTATTAAACTATTTAACATAATAAACTTAAACGAACATTTTACCGAACACTCACGAACATAAACGAACACGTTACCGAACGTTCACAAACATAAACGAACGAACACCACCTTTGTTCATGTTCGTTCGTTTAACTAAACGAACAAATTTTCTTGTTCGTGTTCATTAATTTATTAAACAAACAAACACAAACGAACTTCCCGTCGAACGGTTCGTGAACTGTTCGCTGAAAGTTCAGTTCGTTTGCAGCTCTAGTCTTAATGGACCATAATGGAGAATAATAGATCATGCATGTCTTAATTGATCATATTAGGCCTTAATGGATTACAATGAATAACAATAGATAATATATGTCTTAATAGATCATATTAGACCTTAGAGGACCACAATGGACCACAATGGACAATAATAGATCATATTAAACTTAATGGGCAATATTGAGCCTTAATGGATCATAATGAGCATTAGTACATCATAATATGTATTAAATGATCATATCCGTCCTTAATGGATCACAATAGACGATAGTTGATCATATATGTCTTAATGAATCATACTGGGCCTTAATAGATCACAATGGACAGTAGTAGATCATATTTGTATTAATGGCTCATATTGGGCCTTGAATCGATCACAAAAGACAATAGTAGATAATACATGTGTAAATGGACCATATTGGGCCTTAATAGATTAGAATGGACAATACTAGATTATAAATGTTGGTCTTAATGGACCATAATGGAGAATAATAGATCATGCATGTCTTAATTGATCATATTAGGCCTTAATGGATCACAATGAACAACGGTAGATAATATATGTCTTAATAGATCATATTGGACCTTAGAGAACCACAATGGACAATAATAGATCATATTAAACTTAATGTGCAATATTGGGCCTTAATGGATCTCAATGGGTAGTAATAGATCAGATATGTCTTAATGGACCATAATGGGCCTTAATGGATTATAATGGGCATTAGTACATCATAATATGTATTAAGTGATCACATCTATCCTTAATGGATCACAATGGACAATAATTGATCATATATGTCTTAATGAATCATATTGGGCCTTAATTACATTGGACAGTAGTAAATCATATTTGTCTTAATGAGCCTTAATGGATCACAATGGACAGTAGTAGATCATATTTGTCTTAATGGCTCATATTGGGCCTTAATCGATCACAAAAGACAATAGTAGATAATACATGTGTAAATGGATCATATTTGTCTTAATGGCTCATATTGGGCCTTAATCTGCTCCCACGAGTTTGCGGTTTTTACGCATTCCCGTAAATAATAATAATAATAATAATAATAATAATAATAATAATAATAATAACAACAACAACAATAATAATAATGAAGTTTTTTATCGGCAAACCTTTTTAACACTCTTAATTCCATATTTACCTTGCACTTATAAGGATTTGAACCCACAACCTAGTATGGAAATTTCACAAAATATTTAGGTGACAACCGACAAATTAAGGTCAACGTCTGATATGATTTTGATCGTGTTTTCGAAGTAATTAACATGGTTTAAAGTTAATTTGGATTAATTGAGCAATTATGAGTCCTTACGATGCCCTTCTCGAAGTTCGTGGACGCCTTGACGCTATTAGAGAAAGCTTTGCGCGTGTTTAACTTACCAAACTGACATGAGTAAACATTTGTCAAAATGGACTAACAAAAGATTATTATCTATAAATATGGCGTGTATTTTCTATTGAAGCAATCAGATGTGAAATCAGTGCCAAAAACGGCAAAAAACACAGCGTTTTGGAAACGCCGAAAGGAACTGACGTGGGAATCGGACGTTGAAATGCGTGGTTTTAACTACAATCATACTTTCGGAATAATTATTCAGTATAAATAATGTTATCTGATGGTTTCAGAAGTGAACGAAGCGTTAAATAAAGAAAAATCTTATAACATGAGTGTCAAACACACTCGTATGATAACAAAAATATAACTTAAATTATTCGGTATTGTTGTGTTTTTAAAATCGAATATAACCGAATAAATTTTGGGATTAATTATCAACCCAAAAATAAAACCGAGACACGCAATGAGAAACGGATTCGATACGCGGTACACTCCCAACCACCTACCTAAACCCTAGGTATATAAGCTCCTAACCTTTCTCTTCTTCTTCATTTGTGCAGCCAACAAACCCTAACTCTCTCTCCGTCTCTCTCCTCCGATCTATCTCCCTCTCATCTCATCTACACACTCTCGACACCCCTCTCCTTCTATGCTATTAGAAATGGCTAGTCACCAACATCTTAGTTGGTGGCGGCGCGTAGAGCTGGCATAACAGGTTACACGAATATGTTAAGACACAAACACGAAACCTGTAAACACGCACATGACACGAAATCTAATCGTGTCATTTTTTTCAAACATGAACACGAAACTGTGTATAACAGGTTAACATGATAAGGCATGATAAGGAACACTTAGTAAAATAAGTTAACACGACAATACACGATAAGACACGACAAGACACGATAAGACACGACAAGACAAAACATGATAAGAAACACAATAAGACCTGTTAAGACACGTACACGATAAGACACGAACACGTAACAGGTAAACACGAACAACACACGAAAATAAACAGGTCTTAACGTGTCGACCTGCTAAGGCCAAACACGAAACCTGTCAAAATCGTGTAGGTTTGTGTCAGGTTATCGTGTTTGTGTCTGAGGTATAGGTGGTCTTAAATGGTACAGGTTGGGTGGTGGTTAGCGTCTTAGCGACGGTGGTTGTGATGTGCAGACGGACGAAACAGTCAACCCGACCACCACTATACCTGCTCCCCGTTCCTCCACCATGCCGGCTCGTTCCTCTTCTTCCTCAACAGTATCTCCTCAGTAGCCGGCCACCACCAACACGACAGTAACTCCAGGTGAGTTTTATTTTTGGTTCCTATGATTTGGACAGATTTAAACAAGATGGGTTTGTTTATGGAGAATAGGTTGGAGTTTGTATGTGTCGTTATAATACTTGTAGTCCCTAATTTATGATTTTTAATTTCACATGTATGGTCTTGGACACATTCTTGGTCGTAATGGTGGGGCTATAACTTTGAAATTGAAATTATTTATGTATTGTTTTCTTTCAGATATAAAAACCTAACATAAGAGTAAAAAAAGTTACAAAGTGATACCTTTTTTTTTTCAATTGCTGGATTAAGCAATGCTCGTCAACGACTGGGTTGATCACACCATTGTGTTCTGGTTTACTACGTATGTTGTTATTACTATAAACATTGTTTAGATTTTAACTTAAACATTCAATTTATCATAATTTTTTTTCTTGATTTAAGGTACTTATATTAGGTATCGAAAGCTAAAAAAACTCAGTTGGCCTTCTTTAATGCGAACTCAATCACTGATGATATGTGTGATAGAAATCCCCAAGCGGTTAAAGATCACATGGTGGGAATAGTGAAAAAGCACAATACTGAAGACATTATTTTTGCACCGCACTTAGCCGAGTAAGTATATTTTAATTACTTTTCTTTTATTTTGTTACTACAATTTACCTAACTATTTAATAACCTTAATTTTGTAGCAACCATTGGTCGATGTTCATAATTACCCCATGCATACGACAAGTATATGTATTTGATTTTACATTCCTAAGGGGCAATAAGAATCATACTCACTATCGGCTTTCAGGTCTAATTAGTAATGCTTTAGGATCAGATTTATCATATAACATGGTCCATGTATGTTTTCTTTTCTATTTCTTACTTGTTTGATTTTATTAAGTTTTATTTTAAATAATAATAAATTGTTAAATTAATGTAATGCAAGCAACAAAGGAATAGTTGGGAATGCAAATACATGGTAATCCAACATATGTTCGATTTTGTCGAACTTTATGAAGACCAATTTCCCCAACAAGTAATGTACTATTTCTTGTTATTTTGTTAATATTGTTTTATTTAGTATGTTATAACTTAACTTTTTGTATTTACTTTTGTTTTAGATGTGGAACGACACTAAATTCGTCACGGACCGAGAGATTGATATTCTTGTAAAGAAGTTGATTCCGATTTTACTTAGTGAGTTAGATATTCCTATTTAGTTTAGCTTTAGACATTTATTTTAGCTTTTGGAAAGTCTTAGATAAGCTTTGTGGGGTAAATGTGTATTTAGATATTAGATTAACTTTGTATTTTCGGATTGAGTGTGTATTGGATCGTATTGAACAAGTTTGCAATGATGTATTAGACCGATTGAATTATTGTGCAACTTTTGATTTGGTATGAAAATCGAGACGAATTATTGGATATGAAGCATGTTAGTAGTTTATGAAATAAATAATTTGATTTGGTTCAAAGGGTCACACCTATCTATCGTATGCAAAACTCAACTGTTGAAATTTAATCAGAATGAAGTTGTTTCTATATGACTCCCATTCATGTGGGGGTATGTTGGAAATTTTGTGTGTTTTGATCAATCTCCATTCATGTGGGGGATTGTTGGAAGTTTAAAGTGGTGAATGGAATTTATTTATTAAAACTACTAATATTAAAGCTCTTCATATGGTGAAACTCTTGAGTAGAGTTCTTAATGCCATTTGATGAGGTTTTATTAGAGTCTTAATTGGAGTTTTAAGTCTCTAATTAAGTGACTAATAAGTGAAACCTTTCACCATCCTAACTCTTGTATAATTAGTAGGCAATGTGCCTTATTTGATATAGAAGAAAGAATATACATGAGAAATATACACTAAGAAACTCTTGCAACACACATACACTCAAGCATAGCAATCAAGTTTCGATTATTTTTCAGGCAAGTGGGATAGTCC
Organism: Ambrosia x helenae; assembly: GCA_030844895.1. NCBI lineage: Eukaryota > Viridiplantae > Streptophyta > Magnoliopsida > Asterales > Asteraceae > Ambrosia > Ambrosia x helenae. Next base: position 21,758,432 of record CM061226.1, read on the forward strand.
GGCAGTGCACCATCGCCACTGTTTCGAACCGGTGTACACTGGGAACAGACGAATAATCTTCTTAAGGGAATTGTGTCAAACACAAGCCCGGTTCACTTCTATGATTTCGTTTGCTGTTACAGTTTATTGCAACAAGTACAGAGACTCGGAAACCTGCGAGCTTCATGTACGAAAGGCGTGCGGTGATTACAATGTAAGTTTTCTAACAAACTTAAACAGATTAGTAAACAAACTTTCGTGTTCTTTCTAAAGAATTTGGGTTCGCGAAAGTTTGTAACTGTTTTCTTTTGGTACATCGAATTAGATTACATTCATGATGAGAATGCAATCTTTAATCCGAAAGATTGTTTGACAAAAATGATTTTTTGATTTAAACTTCGGATTCATGGGTTTTGAGTTATGTTTAGATAAACCGGACTATTAACATTTCTAATATGTGTTTAAGCAGATTTTGAAATATTGAATTTCTAATGAAAGTATTAGAAAAAACATGATATTTGTAAACCCATGTAAAACGTTTGATAACGGTTTCTTTCTAGTAAGCGTATTAGAAAGATAATTTCAAAGTATTTGAAATGTATACATTTTCTAATAAGAGTATTGGAAAATAAAGGGTTTCAAAATATAAGGTTTTGAAACATGTATTTCTAACAAGCATGTTAGAATCGACAACGTTGAAAGAATAACGTGTCATGAAACATTACTAATATGCGTATTAGAAATTATTATTTACAAAATCATAAGTTTAATTTGTAAACTTATATATTGATTTCTCTAACGGGCACGATAGAAATTGAGGATTTTGTAAAGACATAATAAGATGTTTATATTTTCTAACAAGTGTGTTAGAAAAGATTATTGTACAAAATACACAAAAGTGTTGGAAATTTTTATTTTGGAAAATAAAAAAGTTATAAACTTATTTTGTTTTATTGAAGGTTTTAGTAAGAATACTAATTAAAACTCCAAAGTTGAAACTTAAAAATAATAAGAATACCATTAAGTTGGGTCAAATATTCTTAAAGGTTTTAATGGAATGTTTCAACTCATGGGTTTATGGAGAATTGGGTGTTTCAACCTTTTCCAACATTAGACCAGTTTGGTTAAATTTGACGGTTTCTAACGAGTGAGTTTGAAACGGGTATATTTTGGAAAATACAAAGTTAATACCATTTATGTAGATGGTATAATTTTCTAACGAGGGTGTTAGAAACAGTTTATTTTATATAAACCAACAAGTTCTAAAACGATTGTCATAATCGTGTATTTCTAACAAGCAGGTTAGAAACGGTTGAGAATATAAACCAATGACCTTTAAAATGATTTTGGTAATTGTTTATTTCTAACGGGTGTGTTAGAAAAAAGGTTTATTTTATATAACCAAACTATATATGATGGACGTGTAATCGTTTGCAGTCTAACAAGTATGTTAGAAATGGTTAATTTTGAAACCGCATATGTTTATATGGTACACGTATAGTTTCTAATGAGCGAACTAGAAACGGTTAATCATGAAAACCATATACTCTAACAAGTGAGTTAGGAATGAGTTAAATAATAAAACTATATTAGAGTTTATGGTTTTGATGTGTAATCAAAACATAAATATGTATAGTTTATGCAAAATACTTGTAAAAGTAGAAATGTTTTGTATGAATAAACATGTCTTTTGCAAATTATATATGGTTTGATACTTGTATGAGAAGTATGATGACTTGAACCATATAATAGTCTAGAGAGACTATTTAGTGTAAAACAACTTGATGTTGTTTTGGACATATTTACTTGTTCGACTACTTGTGAGTAGTTAAGTATAAACAACTTTGTTGTTTTGAACAGTGTATTTAGGGAGTACCTCGAAACATGCCACGAGACGATATAATTGCTATTATTTCGTCGAACGATAAAGTGTTGAATAGAATAACACTTTGAGATTTGATGTTTATATATCCTTATATGAATCCGTTTAAATATATATGTTATATATATATATATATATTGGATTATATTGAAATTATAATTTGGTAAATTATAATTTTTAATTTTTAATTGGAATCTTAATGTGGTGAATAAAGAGTAAACTCTTGGGTAGAGTTTCATGTTTTCTAATTAAAGTTTTTATGTCACTTTTTAGAGCTTTTTATGTCAATTTTTTAGAGCCTTTATTTATAAAATTAAGTCTCTAATTAAGTTACTAAGAAGAAAAACTCTTCATCCATCCCCATTGAGATAATCATGATCAACGTGGCAAGTGTATTGAGGTTAAATACACGAAAACGAGATATGTCGTCCAATGTTGCGAGCATCAGCATAGAATTGAACAAATGTATTTTGGATGAATATAACATATGATAGGAATATATGTTATTATTCATAATTGAGGTTAAATACACGAAAACGAGATATGTCATCCAATGTTGAAAGCATCAACATAGAATTGAACAAATGTATTTTCGATGAATATAACATATGATAGGAATATATGTTATTATTCATAAATCGTTGATAAATTTTGCGAGATTTATTATAAAAGACTTACAATAGTGATGGACGTGTAGAGTTTCTACAAACCATCAATGTTGGTTGAACTATATGGAGGATTCGTGATATATTTTGGGAGGGTCACCCAATAAATAGTTTCAACAAAATATATACATATCACTTAAGCATATGTGAATGTCATGTCGTTGAGTATCAATCTAATTGATTTGTTGATGATGAATATGTTCATCAAAGTGACTTATATTAAGACTTATGTTTAAGTCCTAAAGAGTCAATGGCGAAGCCTTGAAGATTAAAGGCAAACGAGTCTTGACCCTAATGGATGGAATTAATTATAGTTTTGAAGCATTCTTAAAACCGAGGTTTTAGAATGGTAAACACAATCTCATTTTGTGTCTAAATTAAGATGTGAATGTTAGGAAGAGATAGTGAGTTATCTCTTAAGGCTGTGAAGAATCAGAATGAGGCATCTTCTGTTCACATGCTAAGTATTCGTAGTCTAAAGCATGCTAGAATAATACTTGTTAATTTAAATGCTCCACGGAGAATAAATTAACTTTGAACATTCAAACATATGTGACGACATAAGAATGAATTTTGTAAAAGCAAATATATAATTCATTAAAAATGATGACTCAAAAGGACCGAATAAATAGTTCATTGGTAATGATACTATTTAGCTGAATATGAGGAGAACTCATATAGCTTAGAAAACGGTTCATGTGAGAAATATGGGTTGAGTAATATAATGGATGAACTCAATAACAAAAAGATATAGATAGTCGCTATCTTGTCACGGGTGTCTAATGTCATCATGAGTGATATTACTCAAAGTTAATCAAAGTGCAAGCAATGTGGGGGGGGGGGAGCCATTTAAGAAACAATCCGTGGGGATGTAAAAATGGTACTTGAGAAGTTTTCAAACTACATATGAAAGGAAGAAACTTTCATCACCCGTTTGGTAGTTATCCAATAACACTTAAGGGTGGAGGTGACTTGCATTTGAAAATAGAAGGTTTGATATGAACATATGTGATTTTGGGAAATACAAATCACACAAACCTAGAAAAGACTTATTATAAGTCAGTCCTATTATGTGGACAAAATTCTTGAGAAGTTCAACGAAAATGACTCTAATGTGGCTAGAACTTTCATTAACTATTGAGAAGTTCAATGGAAATGACTCTAATGTGGCTAGAACTTTCATTGACACGAGTCAACGTCTAGCTAAGAATCGAGGTGAGCCTGTTAACCAATTAGAGTACTCAAGAATTATTTGCAGCCTGATGTATCTGATGAGTTGTATCAGACCAGACTTAGCAAGCAAGCTAAGTAGATACACGAGCAACCTAAGTTCAATTCCTTGGAATTACGTGACACGTGTGCTTTGGTAATTAAGATACATACGAGAGTACGGGCTGCAATATAAAAAATATCCAGCAGTTGTTGAAGGTTACTATGATGCGAATTGGATATCTGACACGAATGATTCCAAGGCAACGAGTGGGTATTTGTTCACACTTGGAGGTGTTGCGATAACATGGAAATCATCTAAGAAAATGGTTATTGCTAGATCCATGATGGAATCAAAATTCATCGCCTTAGAATATGAATAGGCAGAATGGCTACGTCAATTTGTTAAGGATATACCTAGGTGGCCGAAGCCGGCATTGGCCTAATGCATACGCTGTGATAGTCAATCGGTAATTGGCAGAGCTCATATCACAATGTGTATCAGTAAGAACATGTATATAAGACGTAGGCATAATACGGTACGACAACTAATCTCTACAGGAGTTATCACTGTTGACTACGTAATGTCAAAGGATAACATCGCGGATCCGCTAACAAAAGGCTTAAGCAGAGAGTTAGTTCAAAAGTCTTCAATGGGAATGGGACTAAAGCCCATGAAAGGCTAAGTTTATGTGAAGGAAACCTAACTCAGCTGACTGGAGATCCCAAGATCTGAGTTCAATAGGACAACCTAATTGTATGAACTGGCGAAGGTCACTGTGGGGGAGAGTTGGTGGAAACCCCACGTTTTAAAAAGGGAGTTTACTATAAGATTTAATAAGCTTCCTAGTCCATTCCTAAGAGTGACAAGGTTGAGGTTAAGCTTATGGCTTTTAATGATTTGACTGAGGTAACCAGTCCCAGTAGATCACCTATGTGAGAGAGAAGTGGGGTCGCTTCGAAGGGTATTGTTAGGGAACAATACTTAAGAGCTCTCACAGAACCAGGCACGTGTCCATGACCATAATGGACACAACTATGAGGACTTGATGTTGTCAGGGAGAGTCTTGTGTGAAGCGTATTGTCGTCCACACAAACGGAAGACGAGTTCAAAGACATTGCATTCTACTCAGAGCTAGTGGACTAAGTGCGTTTCATAAGCGAAGGTTCAAAGGGTTCAAAGGGTCACACCTACCTATCGTATGCAAGACTCAACTGTTGAAATTTAATCAAAATGAGGTTGTTTCTGTATGACTCCCATTCATGTGGGGTATGTTGGAAATTTTGTGTGTTTTGATCAATCTCCATTCATGTGGGGGATTGTTGGAAGTTTAAAGTGGTGAATGGAATTTATTTATTAAAACTACTAATATTAAAGCTCTTCATATGGTGAAACTCTTGAGTAGAGTTCTTAATGCCATTTGATAAGGTTTTAGTAGAATTCTTAATGCCATTTGATGAGGTTTTATTAGAGTCTTAATTGGAGTTTTAAGTCTCTAATTAAGTGACTAATAAGTGAAACCTTTCACCATCCTAACTCTTGTATAATTAGTAGGCTATGTGCCTTATTTGATATAGAAGAAAGAATATACATGAGAAATATACACTAAGAAACTCTTGCAACACACATACACTTAAGCATAGCAACCAAGTTTCGATTATTTTTCAGGCAAGTGGGATAGTCCGGTAGGTCACCATCGCCACTGTTTCAAACCGGTGTACTCTGGGAACAGACGAAGAATCTGCTTAAGGGAATTGTGTCAAACACAAGCCCGGTTTACTTCTATGATTTCGTTTTCTATTACATTTATTGCAGTAAGTACAGAGACTCGGAAACCTGCGAGCTTCATGTACGAAAGGCGTGCGGTGATTACAATGTAAGTTTTCTAACATATTATTTGAACAACATTAATCACGTTAGGATCCAAATCCAGCAAGAAAATTTTTATTTTTGAACAAATCTCAGCATTGCATTTGACAAAACCATGAAGCGAAGGATAAAATTAATATTTGCTAAACTACTATTGTTGCTTTTCAATGTTTTTGTAGAATTAAAACAAAAGTTTTATTTTTGAAATTAAAAAAATCTCACCATTACAATTGTTGGTGTCATATATTGAAAATTCAGTATATTAAATTTAATCCATCTACTAAAATATATAAATAAAACCTACTTTGGGACACGTGTCATGTGTTGAGGGCCATACCATTACCTTTTACCGCTCATTTTCCAGATCCGTTTAATACGCTAATATGCCATTAATACGCTTCATATGCCATCCCAAAACCGTTTACCTACTTTCTTTGCTGCCTTACCCTTTTTTCCTTCGATACCTTAGTGATTCCACATCAAAATACACCGTGTTCTCTTCCTGTTTGATACTGAAAAATAATAAAGATTGTTCCCTCATTCATCTTTGAAACCTAAGATCAATATTTCAGTCTTTTAATCCTCCTATATTTTTTTTATATTTATTTTAGTAACCCTTCTTTTCTTTTGTTTCTTCACTCATGCATCTCTGAAACCCTAAGAAATTCACGCACCACATCATCGTATCCATACGCTCAGGCGATCTATCTTCACTTAATCCTTAGGGTTTACAGTTTCTGCTTAAGAAAGTGAGTTTATGTTACAATGCCTTGCTTTATTTTAATTTTGTGTGTTGGATTTCATGTTAATTCTTCGTATGCTAATTGATTAGGATTATTTTTATCATATTTGATTTCAATTAACGTTAAAATCATTTGTGGATTTTGATTTGAACCATTTACTGTGTGGACTTCTATTTTGTAAGTATCATTCAAATAGCAAGAAAAAAGAATGAAAAGTCTAGCTTTATTCTTCTATATTTTTGTGGTTTTAGAGTTTATTTCAATTTTGCTTTTAGGTATTTGATACTTTGTTGATGTTTTAGCGAACTTTAGGTTTCGAATTTGGGGATTTAGGGTTTGTTAATTGACAGGTAAAAATATAGAAGTGAAATTAATATGAATAGGAGTTAAGTAATCTGAGTTCGATTATCGGATTAAGTCGATTAGTAAGCTAGGACCTGCTATAACCCACTTTATTGCTTACATCCTTTCTCCATTCTACCTAATCTCCGATCATCTAGGTAAGTATTTGTTGATTAGGTATTTTATGTCTCTGTCTATTGATTTTATTTGATTATCCAATCATCTTCTGCTAACATAGTCTACAATCACGGTATGTGTATATGTCTTACATGCGTTTCTTATTTTTTTTCTTTTGTTTTGTTAGCTCTAATCCTACCCTTCATTGCTTAAACGATTAGGGTTTACCCATCCCACATCTCATTGTTGCCATAATCAAGGTTGGTTTACTTTTTTTATTCCTGTTTTTGAATATTTGTCTTCCATATCTGTATTGTAGTGTTTCACTGCTGTTTTTTATAATACTAAAGATTTTATTTATTTATTTATTTTATATTTCTTGTGTTGTTGGTAGATTGGATTCAAACTTGCAGGCAAGGTTGTATACACTACGGTATATGTTTTTGCCGGTTTGAATACCTATTTTGCAACTATATATTTTCTCATCATCTATCACTTCGCAGCTCTCCCTGCAAGCACATTTATACCAGGTCCACCCTCAAGTTTGGGTAAGAATGAGTATTCTTTTAATACAGGTCAAGGAAAATAGTTGAACCAACTGTGTCTCTATTCTATTAAATGAGCTGATCTATTACATTGTTTGGTGTCAAAAGTTGAAGTTTTTTGTGCTATTTTTTGTTGCCAAAGATGGAATTTTTGATGGAGTTAATTGTTGTAAAACGAGTTTGATTTATTATATTTTCGTTGTCAAAAAGTGCAGTATTTGGTGAATAATTTTGCTGTTAAAAGGTGCATTTTGTAAATTAATTTAATTGCTGTCAAAAGAGAGTTTTTTATTGCATTTTTTACCAGTCAAGCTGTATAAAAGCAATATTAATACAGTTCATGTCCTTTTATTTTTCGAAAGATTGCTATCAAAAGAGAGTTTTTTACTGCGTTTTTTACTAGCCAAGCTGTATAAAAGCAGTATTAATACAGTTCGTATCCTTTTATTTTCCGAAAGTAATTGAAATACACATTTAACATTGCTCATGACTCTTCAAATAGGGTTTTTTCCGATTCGAGCCCAAGTTCGTTTAGCTGAGACTACAATTACTTTCGCAGAGGAGAAAAATATCCCCTAAGGTAATTGGTCATCCTCATTTTTTAATTTATATGAATCGGAAAAAAACCTCTTAAAATTTTCTTTGTTGAATTGATAGTCTTTTGTTAAAGTTGGTGAAGATTGCTGATGTGGGATGTACAAAAATGAGAAGTTGGACTTTTCAGTAAAGCAAGTTAGATTCGACATTGAAGACCGATCTGGTACAGTCAGGCAGCAAGTCGGTATAAGTGGAGTAAAATCGTCGTTTCGAAGGTAAATTGTTTCGTGTGATGGGCCTACAACAGGAAGATTGTGACGGCTACGGCTTTGGCCGCCGGGGGGCTGCTTTGGATGATGTCGTGTTTGTCCTAGGTATCATACATGAGACTGCCGACCATTTGTTAGTTGCCAACAATTAAGCTAAAACGGTTTGGTGGCTGTTGTGCGCATGGGTGAACATTCCCATGTCGGATACCTTTGAGTCGGTGGCTCAGTTGTTACACTATGTTCTTAATATGGACATGACAACTAAAAAGAAGACCGTAATGTACACAATTTTCCTGTCATCCATGTGGAAGATTTGGATGTGTAGAAACAATAAACTTTTTAATAGTAGTCCTTCGGCTATCACGATAGTGGACAAGATTAAGGAGATCTCTTGCTGGTGGATGAAGAAAAGGTCCAAGATTGTAGTCTATAGCATGGATAGTTGGTGTAAGTTTGAACTTTGAAGGGATGTATTTTGCTTAATTATGTATGTTATGCTCTGCTTTCGTTGTTCTCTGTGTCCTCTTACAGCTTGCTAATTTTGGGTCTGTTGAGTTAATATATTCTCCTTTGATTCGTCAAAAACAATCAACTTTTGTAATGTGGCTAGAATATTAAAGTTTGCTATTGATTCTTTTTTATTTCTTTTTATTGTGATCAATATTTTCTATCTGATGTTGTGAACAAGTGTAACCCGGACTTTCGTAACAAATGGGTAAGAAATATTTCTCTACATATGATTTTGCAGTATGATTTTCTAAACTTTCAAATTGAATCAGAACATTATTGTTTACCTCAGTCTTCCACTATCAATTGTGTTAATTGGAGTTGGTTATGGGTCGTGGGACACAATGAAAGAATTTGATATTTTCTAAGTATACAATAATTCTTGAATTCAATGTTTATTATAGAGGTGGGAGTTTCCATCTATTTATTTAGAATAGATATTTATAAATATATTTGTAACATCATTAAATTTCTTTAAAGCTTTCGTATTTATTTAATTTTTTAGAGGTACCCGTGTAACACACGGGTTCTAACCTAGTATTACTATATATATCCGCAATGTTTTAAAAATCGGTACGTACCGGCCGGTTATGCCGGTAATACCGTTTTTTGGAGGTGAACCCGGTATGAAACACCCCGGTATAAAGGCAAAACGGTATCAAGTTCGTATCGCCGGTTAAATACGGTATACCGGTTTTAACCTTTACACCGGTACGACACAAGGTCAATTTTTGGGTTTTGAACTATTGTTTTTTTTTTTTTTTGTGGTTCAAGAGAAGCAAGAAGGAGAACTTCATAATAATGATATAGATAACGTGTTTGGTGAGGAAGAACACGAATCGGTTCCTCAAACACACTGCTACTTGTTATATATGTTACTTATCTTTCGTAATCTAAGTATATTATGGTTGTTATTTCTACTAAAACTTCTTATGTAATAATGTTGTATATGAAAATAATTGTGCTCTAGATTTTGAGAAAGACATGAAAGTGAATTTCATTTTTAAGCAATTGTAAACTTTATGTATTCAATACTCCAATGGCTTAGACATAGCGTACACTTACATTTAAAAAAACTTTGTTAAAAAATTGAATACTTTTGGATTATTTTAATCTAGAATCATTCACTTCTAGATTATATTGTGAGTTCATGTTTTAATATTTTATGGATTCGTAGAGTTAACAAGTCAGTCCAGTTGTACCCCCGATACAACCCGGTTCAACCGGTTGAACCATTTTAAAGCCAAATCCGGTATGATTTAAAGACCGGTTTTTAAAACATTGTATATCCCATACATTGTAGTAGTATTGTACCACTAAATTAATTGAGGATTTTTCTTAATTTTGTTAAATAAAAAAGATAAAATGAGTGAATAAAAATGAATGTTTGATGATTTGTGATGCACCGTACATTTCGTTTCTCCCTCAAAAGAAAGCAAAATAAAAGGTAATTTATATATGTTTGGTTCGAAGAAGCATAATAATCATGTTCCTAAAATGTAAGCCAATTGATGGATCAGAAAAACAAGAATTCAAACAAACCCATATATTCAAGGTTCTCGCAACAAGAGCTTCATGCTTGGAAGCCAATCTTAACCCCTGGATGGGTGATTGCATCCTATATAGCAATCGGGGCACTTTTCATCCCAATTGGATTTTTGGCTTGGTCAGCATCCGACCGTGTCGTCGAGATCGTTGATCGCTATGATGAGCATTGTGTTCCCGAAGACTTTAGCAACAACCCCCAATCATTTATTCAAAACCCTGGCATCAAAAAGACGTGTATAAGGACGATAATAGTACCCAAGAAACTTGTTGCCCCAATATTCGTGTATTATCAACTTGAAAACTTCTACCAAAATCATCGTAGGTATGTCACCGTGGTCGGTCTTAATGAATTGTTGATGCATAGGTACGTTACATTTTAGCCTTTTGGTTTGTAGATACGTAAAAAGTAGAAGCGAAAAGCAACTACGCGACCCAAAAGCTGAAAACGATACAAAGCATTGTCTCCCTGAAGCATACACTAGGGATAATAAACCAATTGTTCCTTGTGGATTGATAGCTTGGAGTTTGTTCAATGACACTTACAAACTATCAACCCGAGGGAAAGAGATAAGCATCGAGAGAAAGGGCATCGCGTGGAAAAGTGATGCCAAAGCCAAGTTTGGGTCGAATGTGTACCCCAAGAACTTCCAAAAGGGAGGCTTGGTCGGGGGTGCAACCCTTGATGAAACCATACCCGTAAGTAGCTAATAGTCGAATGTAGTGTGCTTAACTTAAAACGCATCATGTGTTTGGTTTAAATATATGTGTTTGTATATGATTTAGCTAAGCAAACAAGAGGATCTAATGGTGTGGATGAGAACAGCGGCTTTGCCTACGTTTAGAAAGCTGTACGGGAAAATAAACACGGATATAGAGGCTCATGATACAATAAAGGTGGAGATAGAGAACAACTACAACACATACAAATTTGGTGGACGAAAGAAGCTGGTTCTTTCGACAACAACTTGGATCGGTGGGAAGAATGATTTTGTTGGTGTGGCATACATAAGCGTTGGGGGTATATGTTTGTTTATGGCCATAAATTTTATACTTTTGTATGTATTCCGTCCACGACGTCTTGGAGATCCATCATATTTGTCATGGAATAGACAACCCATTACTTTAAATTCATCGAATTTGTAAAAGGCAGCTTCTTTAATTGATGGGATTCGAAAGAATTATTATCTGACGAGTCCGGATCCATTGAATTAATATGTTGGTGAGGTATTGGTTGGGGAATTGTAAATCTAAATGTATACATATCAAGGTAGGTGTTTAGTAAATGTAAGTGGTCTAGGGTTTTAGTCATATGACCGGCCGATATGGGTGAAGTTTTATGAGTAGGTTTGGACATAGTTGTCAAAGCGCTAGGCGCACTCAAGGCGTATAGGCCAAGCCCGGAGCCTAGGCGCAAGGCGCATAAAAAACGAAGGTTTTTTTATAATTAGACGTATAGTATAAAATACATTTTTAGAGATTTTAGAGATGTTTTAAGGTTGTTTAGGGCTATATTGGGATGTTTTAGGGTTGTTTAGGACTTGTTCATAACTCATATATGATGTTTTAGAGGTTAAGGCAACTTTTAGCCTGAATTTGGTTGTAAATTAGCTTGAAAACAACCCCGATAGTGCGTCTCAGTACCTAAGCGCGCCTAGCTAACAACTATGGGTTTGGAGCCGTTTTAATAAACAAATATCTAGATGTATAAACCATATAATTTATTTTTAATACAAGTGAAATAAAAAATTAAAATTAAAAATTTTGATAGTCAATGATTTATGTTTAATAGATTCCCTTCGTCGAACCGTTATTGTTTATTAGTAAAGAAATAATATACTTTTTTTTATTATTTTCTAAAAAAGTTTAAACTTTACAATTCGTTGCAAAAAAAAAAAAAAATAATAATAATAAAAAAAAAATCAAGGTGAAAACCATTAATAGAAATATGTGCTCAAGCTAATGTTAAGAAAGTGGACCTAAATCTTTTATGGCGAACTCATCAGACAGTGTTTGTAAAAGACGGATACGAAGAGCCGCAGTGGATGTGGTGAGAATGATGTCATCCACGCAAATGAGAAGATAGGCAATATCCGTACCGTAATGGTAAATAAACAGAGAATTGTCAGACTTGCTTTGTTGAAACCCCTGCAATGTAACAAAGTCTGTGAACCGCTGGGTACCAGGCACGAGGGGCCTGCTTGAGGCCATATAAGGACTTCCTAAGTTGACAAACATGATCAAGGAAGTCTTTGTGGCGAAACCCCATGGTGAATAGGCCAAGACTTAGACAAGGCAAGAGAAAGTACCAGGCGGATAGTAGCCGGCTTAACAACTGGGCTAAAAGTTTCGCAACAGTCAATGCCCGGTTGTTGCTTACGACCATCACAAACCAAACGTGCTTTATAACGCTCCAAACTGCCGTCAGGCCTAAACTTATGTTTGAATAACCACATGCTACGTATAATGTTCATATCAGGTGTCCTAAGTACAAGCTCCCAGGTCTTATTTTTAATAAGTGCACTAAATTCATTGGTCATGGCATTGTACCACTCTGGTGAGGACAAGGCAACCTGTGGGGACTTGGGGATAGGTACGACAGAGGAGGTGTGTAGGTTAAAGAGTTGTTTGGGTTTGACAATACCACTCATAGAGCGGGTGTGAATGGTGCGAGTAGTGGGAGGAGGGGGTGGGGGAGGCGGCACATGGTCGATGGGCGTCGGAGATGCCATAGCAGCCGGGTCAGAGGCCAACGAGGTGGACAAAAGTGAGTGGGCCGATTGATTGGCCGAAGTAGGGGAGGTGGTTGTTTGGTTAAGTGGGCCAAGAGTGGTAGGGATTGGGCCAGTATGTGAAACGGGCTGTGAGGGTGAGCTGTTAGGAGATTGTGGAGTGGGCTGTTCGGGCAGGACGGTATGGGTCTGGGAGGGAGATCGTGGTGCGGGTGTAGGAGTAGCGGGAGGAGTGGGTGTGTGAGGGGGGTTGGCGGTTTGTTTTGGAGGTTTGTAAGTAGTCCCAGACCAATGGGTTGATGGTGGGATTTAAGAATTTGTAGGAGGGTGGTTGTGTAGGTGATTGTACGGAGTGGGGGGATAAATGGCGTGGAGTAGCCCTTCAAGTCCACTACACCATACTGGTTTGGCGTAGAAGGGGGAGCCCCTTGGGCGGTGTGACATCCGTCACTTTATTTTATATATAATAATAATAAAAATAATAATAATAATAATGATAATAATAATAATAATAATCATATTTTTTTTGACTAACTAAACCCTCACTTGAAACACCACTCTTAAACCCAACACAACCCAATCCATATCCCTTTTAATCAAATCCTGAGCCCAAACATTTCGGCCCAACAGCAGGCCCAAGCCCACTCCTTCCTTTCCCTTAATCTGTTTAGAAAAAAAAAAAAGATTTGCGCCTGCCGGGATTCGAACCCGGGCAGGAGCCGGCTCAAGCACAACCACATCCACACCAAACCAATTGGGCTAAGGCTCATATCTGATTCTTACCCAACTCCAATTATATAAAAGGCCTTCCAAAGTGGATCTCCCTCCCTTGTCTGTTACGCGACTCAGCAGGTTGACCAAAAGTTTCCACCTTGACCATGGAATTGACATAATCTTAGGAAGGATAAACACTATTAATTATCGCTGACTTGTTTGAATTGTTATACGCGTGATAACAGCCCCTAAAGACCCGTGTATTAACTCGAATCCAAGCATGCATCACGCATAATAGTTATGAACGGGTCAAAACTTGCCAAATCTTCAATCGGACCTTTACCCTATAAATTGGACGTGCCTAGACCATCTCAGAGCGCCGATAACCATTTCCCTACATTTAATTTCTGTTCTAAAACTATTATTGAAGCTGTTTAATCGCTTTTCGTTGCGTCTTCTTGTTCGTACTCGCAGACCCGATTACAAGCTGTTTGTAAGTCTTTTTTTTGTGGGTTATAACCTTCGGCACCTTGTGATCATTAGCCCCAAAGATTCAGGGGCTAATGATCACCAATTGTGGTGATTTGAATATTAGGGCACGAATTGGAGATATTTGGGGAAGAACACTGAGCACAAGTAGTGTATATGTATTTTTTTTACAGAAATCAAACAACCAACTGACTAGATCAGTTGGTTTACCTCCTTTGTTTCAAAACAGAACCGGCCAGTGGCCAGGTTCGATTCCCTCGTGAATCAAATATTTTTTTCTTTCTTTCTTTCAATTAAACCATTAAACTAATAAATCTATTTAATCAATTTAAATCCAATATAACTCGTTCTCAAGGTGTGGCTCAGTTGGTGGCCACGCTTGTGATAAAACCCGAACCGGCCAGAGGCCCGGGTTCGATTCCCATAACCAACAAACATTTTTTTTACATTTATACACACATATATATATATGTTAAATCTTTTAAAATAGTTTTTAAATACTAAAAATGATTTTTAAATTCTACAAAAATTATCATATGATCTCCAAATGATAAAGTTCATCATCCAATTTTTAGTTTTTCAAAAATAAATTATTTTATATATATTATAAATAAAACAAGTTTATTCATTTATATTTATTAAATGCTATAAAAATATCTAAACGATTTTATTAAATCTCACAAAAATTATCCTAAACTTATATATTCTTAAACATTCCAGAAAATATTTTTATTTCAGAAAAAACCGTTTATTTTATATTTTTAATTAATTTTTGTTAGTTTTAATCATAAATAAATCATAATAAATTCATTTTACAATATTTTTGTACCAAAATTTTACATAAATTATTTCTATTCATTTTGGAACAGAAATACAATTTTTAATTCAAGAATTCTTTAATTTTAATATTTTGACAATTTGAAATAATTAGATTAAATATTCTATTTTCAAGAAAATAATTTTATAAAAATTATTTTCATACTTAAAACCTTATGTTGTGACTATATTTAACTTAAAATTTTACAAAGAGACTTTTACTTATTTATTCATTAAATTTCTTATATTTAACAAACAAATTGTTTATTAATCAAATAAACGTTTATCCCCAATTCGAAACCCTAGAAATACGTGTATCCTAGAGTTATTTCCCTTACACATTATCAAATTCTTTAGGTTGATCCTTTGGTATAATTTCCAACACATATTTCGTTGTCCAAGTCCAATTTCAAGTTATTACGTGAACTGTGAGTATTCCTACCCCTTTTTGCTTTTATACATTTCTGGGGTGTTACATGTACACTATTACAATTTCAAAATACAAGTTTACATTTTTTTACAATACAATTCTAGTACTATGTGCATTGCTTACAACGTGCTTTATGCTTAGACAATACATGTGGATTACATTTGTACTTAGTGAAATCATTAACATGGTACAAGCCGACCTTAACATTGGATAGCGCTATTTGGATTGACAATCCGCCTAGATTGATTCTCCCCCTTTTTCATCGGAGGATCCGTGGTCATTGTTAAGTTATCACCCATTTATTGGATGAGTACACCACCGTTCATACAGTACATTATACAGTCACAGGGTTGATTTCGCTCATTTGTATGATACATAGTTTACATATTTGCACTGTAGCATGCACTTGAATTGTATATCTTTTTAACTTACTATATATATCAAAACTAGGAATGTTCACCAACATTTCTTATGTTGACCAAACCTATTTTTGTACATGTTTCAGGTGCAGTTTGATCTAATGCTTTAGCAAGAGACATTTAGTGCTTTATTTTAATTCAGTTATTTCAATATTTACATTTCATTTAGACGATGTAATTTCTATTATCATGTAAGACAATTTTGGTTTATTCAATAATATTTACATTTTAGTACCATGTGCTTTTGAACAATCGTCACTACGTGGCACCTCGATGATTCCGCCATCGGTTGGGGTGTTACAGGCGGAGACTTCTCCACAAGCATGGGGGGAGGTGGTTGTTGAGGTGTAATTTTTTTATTGGCCATTTTTTTAACTTTAACACTCCTACTAAACAATATAATATTATTCCCTTCAGCCCCCCCTCCCCCCTTGGCGTGGAGGGGCCCTTGAGCGAGGACTTCTCCACAGGCGTGGGGGAGGTGATTGTTGATGTGTAATTTTTTTATTGGCCAGTTTTTTATTTTTTATTTTTTTAACTTTAACGCTCTCACTAAATAATATAATGTTATTCCCTTTACCTCCTCATTCTTCAAATATGCTGGAAATTTTACGATCTATATATAATAAATGTGGAGATTGTCTAAATATCTATTTTTTTTTGAACGGCCAACGAATCAATTCCGAGCACTCTCGGGCACCCTTTTGGCGAATCAGGTACTCGAGAGTACCCGGGCCACCAATTGCCACCAATTCCCGGGAAAACCCGACCACTCACCCGCCCGAAGGCACGACGGTGAAATAGTCGGTAAAACCGGTCGGGATCAGGACTCGAACCCAAGCCAATGGCCGGGTCATCCCTTATTTCCCATCCACCAATGTCCTCCAAATGTAGCTAGTGGGAATTCATAATTGAAAGTATTTATTTTATGTCACCTCAATCACTTATTTGTTGTATATATATCACTTTCATTATTAAAATAACGTTAGAATAATATGATAATTATTCATCAGCAGGAGAGAACTAAGATTTTTAGATTAGTTTAAAGATTTTTAGATTAGTTTAAATAATATATTTATTGCAAGGCCTTATGAAGAACCAATTTTAGAACAAAAAGACCCAATTTCAACCCCAAACAATATGTAATTCGTCTTTAATTTAGGCTGCTGTTGTTATTCTCACTAACCGTAATGCTACACACACTCATTTAACTAAATGGTGTGCTATTGGGCAGAAATTAGGGGAAATTAGTTGTGACCAAGGATAATCCAGGTTGGTTGACGACTATTTTTATAATAATCTCTATATAATGTGATTTACTTAATTTGGTTGAACTAAATCCCTAATTGATACTTTGTGAAGAGATATGTACCTGCGCGTGGACTTCCAGAAGCCTGCGCATGCAAACTCGTACGTGGCAGCCACAATCCGACAATGAAAGGGACATATGGCCAATCAGAGGCCATTATTCCCTGCTCCATAATCACCTGCATGTACGAGGACAGAAAAAGGACAAATACATGACACGTGGACCAATCACGAGACGCCAGCGCCAACAGCGATCGTGGCCTGCGATCGTACAAGCACAGCTGTCATTCTCAATTCAACCAATCACAAAGAATCTCGAAGGCCTATAAATACCACTTCTTCCTTAGGAGAAGGATTCATTCGATACTTGGCAGAGAAATCCTTAAAGAATTGCCTATAGTTGAGAAAGATAGATTATAGTCGAAGCGCTGTAACAATCTGTGTCTGGGTCTTTGTAACAGTCCAGTAATCATCAATAGAAATATCTCTTTATTGTACTCTTATTATAGATTCTTATCCCGTGTTTCTTCACTTTGAATCTTTGAATTTTGATATTGTGCTTGCTACTAAGACCGTGTTTGTGAATTTACAATTAAGACTTGAAAGACAGAAAGCAGAAACTCTACGCATTATAGTGAACCAAATTAAGTATTCGATTCATATAAGTAATTTAAGTCACACTTTTCAATCTTTATGTATTGAAGTGTTATATTTTTCGTGGTCATTTCAATAATAAAATATTAATTAACACAAAAATGATAAATTACAAGACTGCTGTATGGTTGTAGCGATCAATTTTAAATAACGAGATACTCTTTGTATTTATTTAGTTGCATTTTATCACCTAATCCTTAGAAAACTGAAGTATTTGGTATGAAATAATGGGTCATGTGAAAAACATTATTGTCACGTATATCCTTTTGATAATGCAAATATATAATTCAAAATTTCAACATTACAACTAAGAGTAAAATAACGGTCCATCAAATTTGTTATGTTATACAACGATTTTTTAATGACTAAATCAAATGGTAGCGAGTACACCTAATAACTCATGAGAAAGTATACGGTACAAAGATCATTAACGTAAAAAGTGTAAGAAGCAACCAAATCATGCCACCTGTCAAGTATGGTTAAGTTTAATTAACCTAATCCTGGTCGATCAAAGGGGTAAATTAGTCCATCTACGTTCATTCAATCACGTTCCAATTAACGTTTCAATTAATACGATCGAATTCAATTAATTAGATTCAATTCATGATTGATAATTGTTAGGACAAAGAGGATTGGTGAAACCACTTTTGGAAACCTTAGTCTAATTCACTTCTGTCATTTTGGCTAAGTATAGAAGTACTGAAAAGAAAACAAAGAACTGCTGAAGAGAAGATAAGAGAAGTGCTGAAAAAGAAACTTCATCAGAAGTTCTGAAGTCCAAACCAGACAAGTTCACTTCAGAAGTACTGAAGACAAACTACTCATCAGTAGTTTGTCATTCATCAGCACTTAGCATCAGATATTTTCCACCGCCTTTTGCATCAGTAGTTTTATTGTTTATTATTACTTTTAGCTGTATTTGTTAGTTTCAATGTTGCAACTTGTGCAACTTGTTTCTGTTGTTTCTGTACTTGCTTTTTGGGCAAGATACATGTATGTAAACGTCTATAAATAGGAGGCTTCAACCTTCTATTTTAGACATTGATTTTAATAGAAAAATCCTTCAAACACTTTCACTGTTCTATTCCATTTCTGTATTTATTGTGAATCTGTCTAAGTATCTAATTCTCATTTACTGCTTAGATTCATAATAAATACTTGTCATTTATTAGTTTCAATCATCAAGGGGGAGTAATAACTCTTCCTTAGTATAAAAAGTGTTGCTTTAACTTATACATTCCGCTGTGCTTATTATCTGATATACAAGGGCTTGCTAAACACTTAAGTGTCAAGATAGCAAGTTCTTACTTAACAAAAAGAGCAAACTGATCCAACAATTGGTATCAGAGCATTTGGTTTATCTGATCACATATCAATCTAACAAATTGAGAATCAGACACAAAGCTCTTATTGATACTCAATAAAAAGATCAAAAGTTCACTTTTTATCAACATCCATCACTTAAAAGAGTCATCTGACAAATCTATACTCTTTAAAATGGATCCACATAATACTGGTTCTGCCACTAAACCTGCCATGCTTGTGAGAAATGAATACAACATATGGCAAAAGAGAATGGCACATACCTTGTCACAAACCAACACAGGTTGTTGGAGATCTGTGATATATGGTCCTCACAAACCAGTAAATGTCAATCTTGAAACTAATGTTAAGGTCCCTAAGGACCCTAAAGAATATACAGATGATGATTTCCTAAAACTTGAGCTAGATGCAAAAGCATTCTCTATGTTGGCAATGGCTCTCCCAAATGAGATATACTCTGGCCTTTTACATTGTGAAAGTGCCAAAGAACTCTGGGATTGTCTTAAAGAACAGTTTGGAGGAACTGAAGAGGTGATTGCCAACACCAGAGAAATTTTAGCTCAACAATATGAGACATTTGCTCATATTAATGGGGAAACTTTAACTCAACAATTTGAAAGATTCTCCTCATTAATATCTGAGCTAAAGTTAAATGGTCAGACCTATACAACAGTATCTATGCTACATAGATTTTTAAGGTCTTTACCAGACAAATGGGAAACATACTCCATTGTTTTAAGATCCTCACCAGATTTTAGCTCCCTCACTCTTACAAAACTCCATGGGAGATTACTTACTTTTGAGAGAGAAATTGATCAAAAGAAGAAATTACAATCATCTGGTAAAACTGCTGATGACTACCTTCCAGGTAGTACAGCACTTTTGGGACAAGATTCACCAACTTGTTCCTATGGATCTTATGACAATATTGACATAACAACTGGGATCTCATCAGAAAGATCTTTCCCAGGTTATGACAATAATGACCAAAGTCAAACTGCTGATAATCTATGTTTTATCATGGATGATTTGAAAAACTTTAGCAGTGATGACTTAGAAGAAATGGACATTTTACACCAACTGGCCATGATAAGCATTAAAACTAACAAGTTTTATAAAAGGTCAGGAAGGAAATTTCCAGGATTGACCAGTAATACAAAAATTGGTTTTGACAAATCTAAACTAAGATGTCACAAGTGTCAGAAGTTGGGACACTTTGCTAGAGAGTGTAGAAGCTCTAGCTTTAACCAATCACAATCTGGAAATAACTATAACCCCAATTATAATGGGAATAATGGAATTCAAGGGAGTGCTCATTTTGTACAGGCACAAGCTCCTCAACAACAATACATGCCACAAGTACAATATGTTCAAGTGCCTGCTCAACAGATGCAGAGCCAACAATCAATCCCTCCCTTTCCAGCTGCTCAACATCCTCCACAGCCTCAACAACCCTCTCAGCAAAGTCTTTTTACCTCAGGGTATGTTGACTAGAGCAGTCTCCCTTTTGACACCACAGAGTGCAATCCTGATGCAGACAACAAAGTGTTTGACATCAACTGGGGAGAACCAGACAATGGCAGAAAGAACTTTGCCTTAATGGCATTTGAAGGCTGTACTTCAAAATCTGCATTGTCACAGGTATCAAAAGAATATTTGACAAAACTTTGCTCAAATTCTTGCAAAGAAACTTTTGCTCTCATAAGAGAGACAAATGTGCACTTACAAGGTAAAGCCAATGATTTAGAAAGAAAATACACACAGATAAAATGTGATTTAGAAAGAAAATTGTGTGCTAAAACAAAAGAAGTTTCTAAATTAACTGACTCAGCTATTGAAACCCAAGCACAAATTAAAATCATGCTAAATGACCTGGGAGATGTCAGACAAGAGCTTGCTGACACAGGATCACATGTGAAAAATGGGTGGAATCTTGTAAGGGGTATCAATTGTTGCTAAACAAACAAAGTGCTTCAAATGTTAAGTTTGGCATAGGATACCATCATGTTGAAACACCAACAGATTTCTCTCCCAAAACTACTGAAGATGGGAGAAGAATTGTTTCAAATGAAACTTCTGAAGGGAAAGAGTGCACATCTTTCCATAAAAACTTTCTAAACAGAAATCCTGGCATTTTTAAAGAAAGTACTTCAGAAGTATTAACAAAATCTAACAACAAGCCATCAGTAGTTTCATCTACATCAGGAGTTGAGATCCTGAAAACTACTGATGAGCAAAATCTTTACACTAATGTCAGAAATTTGCCTTTAGATAAAAAACAAAAGGCAAAAGAGTGTGAAATTTGTGGTCTGTTCAACCACAAAACTGAATTTTGTAGATACAGAAAAGGAATTCAGTTCAATCAAAAAATTAAACAACAGGTTGTGGGAAATCAAATCAGAAATGATTATGAAAGAATCTTTAAACCCAAGAAACAACAACCTGAAAACACCTTTTCTTAGAAAAAGATAAAATCTCAACCAAAATCTTTTTCTCAAAATTCTTTGTCAGTAGTTAGACCTGAATCATCAGCAGTTTCACAAACTGCTGAGATACAAAATCTAATGAACATGGTACAACTACTGATGACCAAGGTTGATGGTGGTCCTGAAAAGGATACCACCATGGTTCTTAATGAAAAATCCATTGCCAAAAAGACATGGATTTCTCAACCTGGTCAAGAACAAACTGTAACTGTTCTCAAGAGCAAACCCAAAGCCAAACAGGCTTGGGTTCCTAAACCTAACTAATTTGCTTTTATGTGCAGAGGGTTTCCAGGGGCTTAAACAGCATATGGTATGTTGATAGTGGAGGCTCTATACACATGACTGGATGCAGATACCTGATAAACAACTTTATCAGCCAAAGAGAAGGATCTGTATCCTTTGGGAACAATGCTAAGGGATATGTGCTAGGACATGGCAATGTCTCCTCTGGAAAAATACAGTTTGACAAGGTCAATCTGGTGGAAAACCTTGAATACAACTTGCTGAGTGTGTCACAAATGTGTGATAAAGGATATTCTTCCTTTTTCACAAAGACAGCATGCAAGATCATCTCACCAGAAGGCCAAAAGTTGATAGAGAAGATCATTGAAGATCATACTTTGCTGATTGCCAAAAGATGTGGCAATGTCTATGCAGTGGACATTGAGAAAGACAAAGTATTGAACAACACTGCTTGTTTCTTCTCAAGGGCATCAACTTCAGAAACAGATCTCTGGCACAGGAGACTTGGCCATGTGAACTTTAAAACCATAAATAAAGTCACAAAAATGGGCTTGGTCAGAGGTCTACCTTTGAAAGTATACCAGTGTCAAGAACACTGCGTGTCCTGTTTAAAGGGAAAACAACATAAGTCCTCCTATAGGTCTATTGAAGAATCAAAAACAACTGCATGTCTTCAACTACTCCATATGGACTTATTTGGACCTGTCAAGATTATGAGCCTTGGTAAGAAGAAGTACTGCTTAGTCATCATTGATGACTACTCAAGATTCACATGGGTATTCTTCTTATTCTCCAAGGATGAGGCTGCTGAAATCATCAAGTTCTTCATTCTACAAGTAGAGAAACAATATTCTCTATCTGTCAAAACCATTAGAAGTGATAATGGGACAGAGTTCAGGAACAAAACTCTGGATGAATTCTGTCTGTCTAAAGGGATTATTAGACAATACAGTGTTCCCAGAACTCCTGAACAAAATGGTGTAGTAGAAAGGAAGAACAGAACATTGATAGAAGGAGCAAGAACAATGTTAGCTGATTCTGGACTGCCCTTGTACTTTTGGGCAGAAGCAGTTAACACATCATGTTATGTTCAGAATAGAGTTCTTGTGGTCAAGAGACATTCCAAGACTGCCTATGAAGTTCTTCATGGCATGAAGCCCCTTATCTCCTTTTTCAGGGCTTTTGGGTGTCAATGTTTCATCTTGAACATCAAGGAATCTATTTCAAAGTTTGCTGCCAAAGTTGACTCAGGTTACTTTCTTGGTTACTCCTCAACTAGAAAAGCCTACAAGGTTTTTAATTCTCACACCAGGATAGTAGAAGAAACATTGAATGTCAAGTTCAATGAGTCAAAACACACTATTATTCCAGCACATCCTGTTGAACTCTTTGACCTTGACAACTTCCACTTTGGACCTGAAAAGACTGTTACTCCTTCCAAACCTACTTATTATGGTGATCAAAGGTTTGAAGATGAGGATCCTACACCATGGACTCCTCAAACAGTCATTAAGTCAACTTCAACACCATCAGAAGTTTCACAAACTTCTGATCCAAACAAATACTGAAGGCCAAACTCAAACATCTGCTTCAGCACCTGAAACTACTGAAGACACTAAAACTACTGAAGAGCCACCTACACCTGTCAGTGGTTTACAACAACTGATTGAACACAGAGATCATCCACTTGATCAAATCATGGGTGATATAGCTTCAGGTGTTCTTACCAGAAACCAGCTCTCCAACTTTTGCCTATTTTCAGCCTTTATCTCTCAGTTGGAACCAAAGAAGTACCAGGAAGCCCTCAAAGACAATAATTGGGTGCAAGCTATGCAAGATGAACTGCTTCAGTTCAACAAGCAACAATCTGTCCCTTACCTCCAAACAAGCAACCAATTGGCACAAGATGGGTTTTCAGGAACAACAAGATGAAGCTGGTATGATAATCAAGAACAAGGCAAGACTGGTAGTTCAAGGGTACTCTCAAGAAGAGGGAATTGACTATGATGAAACCTTTGCTCCAGTTGCAAGGCTTGAGGCCATCAGGTTATTTCTGGCCTATGCCATTTCCAACAAAATTAAAGTTTATCAAATGGATGTGAAAAGTGCATTTTTGTATGGAAAAATAAAAGAGGAGGTGTATGTCTGTCAGCCACCTGGGTTTGAGGATCCTTCTCATCCTGAGTGGGTGTACAGACTGGACAAAGCTCTTTATGGGCTCAAACAGGCTCCAAGAGCCTGGTATGATACACTCTCCACCTTTTTACTCAAAAATAACTTTACAAGAGGTGCCATTGATAAAACTCTTTTCATTAAACATGTTGGAAATCATGTCTTACTTGTTCAAATCTATGTTGATGATATCATTTTTGGTTCAACAAACACAAAACTGTGTGATGATTTTAAGAAACTCATGCAATCAAAATTTGAGATGAGTACCATGGGAGAACTGCAGTACTTTCTAGGACTGCAGATCAAGCAACAAACAAGTGGAACCTTTATACATCAATCAAAATATGTTAAAGAATTATTGAACAAATTTTCTTTAAAAGACTGTAAATCATGTTCCACTCCCATGACACCAATCACACAAGTTGAACCTGATGATCAAGGAAAACAGGTTGATCAAACCATGTACAGATGCATGATAGGTTCCCTTTTATATCTAACTGCTTCTAGACCAGATATTATGTTTTCAACATGTGTCTGTGCTAGATATCAATCAGCACCAAGGGAATCACACCTTATAGCAGTCAAAAGAATTTTCAGATATCTGAAAGGAACTCCAACACTGGGAATTTGGTATCCTGCTTCAAGCAATACCAAGTTATCAGCTTTTTCAGATAGTGACTATGCAGGGTGTAAGATGACAAGAAAGTCAACATCTGGTGGTTGTCAATTCCTGGGTAACTGTCTAGTGTCATGGCAATCAAAGAAACAAACATCTGTTGCAACTTCAACTGCTGAAGCTGAATACATTGCAGCTGCAAGTTGTACATCACAGATACAATGGCTCCAATATCAACTTCTTGATTATGGAATCAAAGAAACCAAGACACCTTTGTTTGTAGACAGCAAATCTGCCATTAGCATCATTCAAAATCCAGTATAGTTCTCAAAAACCAAACATATTGAGATCAGGTACCATTTCATAAGAGATTGCTATGAAAAAGGCAAGATTGAGGTGAAGCATGTTGCAACAGCTAATCAAATAGCTGACATCTTCACAAAACCCCTTGACACATCAACATTTCAGAAGTTAGTATCCATGCTTGGGATGCTAAATTTGTAAGTGTTTATTTTATTATTCTGCAATTTTTTCATTTTTCACTTACAAAACAGACAAAAAGTCTGAAACAAAAACTTCTGAAAAGAGAGAAACTACTGATGAACAAACATCAGTATGGGGATAATTTTCTGAAAAGTGTGTAATTTCTGATAAAATAACCTTCAGAAGTTATGAATAAAGGTATTTATAAAAACATTTCTCATCAGCTGTTAAAACTACTGAAGAGAAAATGGGAACTACTGAATCCTTCATCAGCAGTTTAGTCAAAAGGGCAAATCTGACTTTTCCCATCATCAGAGGTTTGACCTAATCAGTTCAAAACCTCTGATAAAAGGATTTTTAACCAAAGGCGGTTTAAAAACTTCTAATAAAGAAGATTCAAGCGGTTTAAAACTTCTGATAAATACCTTTTCTCAACACTTATCCTTTCAAACTCAAAAAATATCCCTCTTTCTCTCTCAAAAACTCTCTCAATAACCTAAACCTGCAAATCAACTGTTCGATCAAAACACAAACCACATGGCTCTCGTTCTAAAGCAGGGACATAATCAAAGGGCCTTTCTTGAAAAAACAAGAAGGCTGGTCCCAATACGATGAGATCATTGATCTTGTCGTAAAATCCCAATATTTTACTACTCTCACTATAAACCCACCAATTCACACTGAAACTCTGAATGAGTTCTGGGCAAATGCTGAGACGGTGACGGGGGATGATGAAGTCATTTCCCTCAACTCAAGAATAAAAGGGAAACCACTGACCATCACACCGGCCACACTGGCAACAAGACTGGGTCTGGATGATGTAACTGCCCCTGACCATGTTGCTAATTCTGATATTCATCTAACCATGACAGAGTGTGGTTATCAAGGTACTCTCTCCCATGCTACTATCTTCAAAAAATATTTTGAACCAAAATACAAGCTTTTGTTTCATTATATTATTATGTGTTTGAGTCCAAAAACAGGGTCTTATGACCAGATGCCCTCCACTTTTCAACCAATATTTCATTCCATTGTGAATGAAACTAAATTCAGGGCATCAAAACTATTTTTCAATGAGTTGGTGTTACATCATAATAATACCAAGAAAAAGTTTTTGTTGTACCCAAGGTTCATTATGCAATGCATAATAGGGGAACTTGGTAATGAGGTGCTTGTGGGAAAAGTTTCAACTTTAAATCCATTAACCTCACAAGCATACTATAGGCATAACAAACCGGCTGCCTGGCCAGAAGATGATAGGGAGAACAACAACAAGTCCCCCTGAAGCCCACATCTTCCAAACTCACACCACCAAAAGCCAAACAGCCCAAGCCAACAAAAACAAAAACCCACCAACCCAAAAGAAAAGCTGTTCAGGAGGTTGAGATGCCTGAACATGCTCATGTGCATTCTGCTCTTCAAATAGGTGAGACTGAAACACCCTCTCAGTCTCATCCATCTCAACCCCACCAAGAGCACCCATAACCATTTTATTCAAAAGAAAAAGACTTAGAAAAACTATTGAAACTCACTCTTCTTTTGAAACTGCTGAACAACAAATTTCACCTATTGCCCAAACTACTGAACCAACCCCACAAATTTCTGAACCAGAGGCAATAGAAATTGCCAAACTTCTCTCTGGGCTAAAAGAGAAGGTCCCATCTGATTATGTCAGTCCCCTACAACCACAACAAACAGGGGACATAACCACAACATCAGACATGGATGTGGACATCTTTAGCCCTATCCCAAGAGATGAGGGTGGACCAGAGTCTTTAAGCCCAATTTTAGAGACTCTTGGGACATCTGAGGCTGCTACTACTCAGTTACCACCCAGTGGTGGATCTGAGGATAGAAGTAACATAGCTAAGACCTCAGATGTGGCAACTACTGATGAAGGCTTAATGCCTGAAGTAGGAAATCCTTAGAACCAAGAACAAGAGGTTCATGAGAGAACTGAGTTGGGCTCAGCTCATGATTTACTGAGACAGTCCTCATTGAGGGCAACATCAGGGATTCAGATGATTCCATTAATTTGGATGATGTTTCACAAACACAAACTACTGAATTGACGGCACTTTATGAAGGTCCTGTTTCAGGGGTATCCAGGCTCAAGAAGCCAGTCACCCCTGCACAGGTTAAAGCCCACTCAATCCCTAAAACCCCTAGAGTGGCATCCTCTGTACAACATGCGGATCTCCCAAAAACACCCCCTTCATAACAAATGCCTACCCAATTCCCTGGGCAAACAAGCATAGACCTGAACCAGCTATGCAGCCCAGAGGGTCCCCTGTACCACATGATGAACACTCTCATCAGAAATCACTTCCAAACATACACAGCTAACTTGGAGATGTCTATCAAGAATCAATTTGGAGTGATCAAGACGAAGATGAATGATCTGTCCAACAAGATAGACTTCAACAGCAAACAGATTGCTCATCTTCAAGGACAATTCTCCCAACCTCAACTCAAAACTTAAAATTGATGAATCCAAAAAGGGGGAGAAAATCAGGGAACCTAAGGAGTCATTCCAAGCCAGGATAAGGGCAAGAGTGGCCATCCTTGAAAGAGATCAGAAAGATCAAGCCAGGAAATAAAAACTGGCCAAACAGTTTGGTGTCTCAGTGGAAGAAATTGAAGCACAGAAAAAGATGATGAGACCCAACCTCTGAAGAATCCCTAAGGCACAATGAAGAAACTTCTGATGGCAAAAGTTCTGATGAAGAATCAGAAAGTACTGAAGACAATCCTTCAGTAGTTGACAAACCATCAGCAGTTGTCAACCCATCAGAGGTTAACACTTCCAAACCTCAAACTGCTGACCCTTCCAGAACCACTGCTCCCATTCAACCAACATCTGATCCTATCAGTCCTACTACAATTACAACAATGACTGTACTAAACCCTTCTCCTATCTCTCAATCAGCTGAATTACTAGAGAAGAGCTTAGTTGCAGCCAACAAGAAGGCCAGAGAAGATCTGATCTGGAAAACTCTGGAAGAAAGGGATGATCTGGACTTAAGCCATGAAGAAAAACTTCAGGCTTATGAAGCTGAACTACAAAGGCAGGCTAGCCTTGATGAGATTGCTGAACAAGATAAAAGACAACAACTGGTGTCTTACATTACCAAGAACAGCAAGACTAAAGCCTATACACTCAAAGGACTCTCTATGCAAGAGCTGACAAGAAGAGCACAACTGCTTGCAGACAAAATGGCCACAAGCAAAGAAGAAAAGGCCAAGAGAGCCCAGATAATAGAAGAATTAGTAGCAGAGGGCTATGGTTCAAAAGCCTCAGTCTCCAGATGGAAAGAAGAAAGACTAATGGATACTTACAGAAAATACTTGGCTGCCAAGGCTGCAAATCCAGAGAAGTTTCAAACTGCTGATCCTTCAAGATCAGTAGTTAGAACTTTGGTGTATCAACAAGAAGACCTGCTACTCAAAGGAAGAAAGCAGAGGACAATGTCAAAACTGAATTCAAAATGGTACTACTTGAAGGAAGTTCAATAGTCCATTCAGATTTTGACATTGAGGAGAAACCTCTGTTAACACAATTCAGGGATCCTTCCACTTTTGCCTACCAAATCCAAAAGACCATCAAAGAAAAGATGCATACCAAGGTAGTGACTGAACACCATCTCCCAACTGTTCAGATGCCTGATATGCAACAACAACAAGGAAGAGACTCCCACCTGAGGTTAACTGAAACAGAAGACATCCAACACTCAGGACCATCAACCCAAGGGACAAGTCTGGTTCCCTATTCTTCTGACTTTAACAAGTCAAAGATACCTATCATCAGATGGTCACTTACTGATAACAACTCAGTATTTTTGACAAGAAGAGACCTCTCAAGCAGGACTTACAAGAAGATCAGTGATCTAAAGAAACTGTCAACACAAGACCAGCTCACAATTCAACATCTGGAACCACAGAGAGGATCTCTATCTGATGGACAGTTAAACCAGCTCAAGAACACCATGTACAAAGAGATATGGAAGATTGTTCAAGACAGAAGAAATACATAAGGAATTAGTAAGGTTTTGGCTTCATCAATCCAGGGGGGGATTGTTAGGACAAAGAGGCCGGATTGGTGAAACCACTTTTGGAAACCTTAGTCTAATTCACTTCTGTCATTTTGGCTAAGTATAGAAGTACTGAAAGAAAACAAAGAACTGCTGAAGAGAAGATAAGAGAAGTGCTGAAAAAGAAACTTCATCAGAAGTTCTGAAGTCCAAACCAGACAAGTTCACTTCAGAAGTACTGAAGACAAACTACTCATCAGTAGTTTGTCATTCATCAGCACTTAGCATCAGATATTTTCCACCGCCTTTTGCATCAGTAGTTTTATTGTTTATTATTACTTTTAGCTGTATTTGTTAGTTTCAATGTTGCAACTTGTGCAACTTGTTTCTGTTGTTTCTGTACTTGCTTTTTGGGCAAGATACATGTATGTAAACGTCTATAAATAGGAGGCTCAACCTTCTATTTTAGACATTGATTTAATAGAAAAATCCTTCAAACACTTTCACTGTTCTATTCCATTTCTGTATTTATTGCGAATCTGTCTAAGTATCTAATTCTCATTTACTGCTTAGATTCATAATAAATACTTGTCATTTATTAGTTTCAATCATCAAGGGGGGAGTAATAACTCTTCCTTAGTATAAAAAGTGTTGCTTTAACTTATACATTCCGCTGTGCTTATTATCTGATATACAAGGGCTTGCTAAACACTTAAGTGTCAAGATAGCAAGTTCTTACTTAACAAAAGAGAAAACTGATCCAACAATAATATTTTTTAGAACGAACATCTAATCAAATGAGGATTCAATCAGACCCAATTTTAATTTTCGATTTACAATGATGCTCTGTTTTGATCGAACCAGGTGTTGAATACTGTTTTTGATTTTATCAAAATAATATGTCTGATTATCATATGGTTTTGATAGGTTTCATATCGTTGATTATAAGTTGGGAGAGTTTGTTATTTAAAATCAAGGTGTGAATGTGTTTTTTTCAGACTTAAGTTTTGGAGTATTTGTTATTTGTAGAAGTAAACATAGGGTCTAACATGTGACACCTGGCAAATTCTGGTTAACAACGTTGTCTAGATGAAAGTCTACCTTAGCGAGTCACGCGTATTTCGTACTTAACTGGGTTAGTTAAGTGGGTTATGGTTCGGGAAACTATCGGTTAGTCTGAGTCATTGGATGTTGGTCTAGAGGTTCATTAGATGTCAGTCCTTAACCAAGTGTACAAACGGTGACGATTTGTAGGATCGTCAGGGCATACGGAACATACAAGTCTCGAGTCCCGGGAATTGGTGAACGAGGGTGAATATGTGTATTTACTTGTGTTATGTGTTTACAATCATTATGTGACTTGTCGGTACGTGAATATGTGTTAACATATGTTAAAAACGGGGGGGTTTACGCGCAAACACACGGAAAAGGCCCCTATAGGCGATTAGGATAGCCCAATCGCCTGATAGGGGCCGAGTGGGGGACCTTAGGGGGAAGTAGGGGACTGATCGCATGACTGTTCATGCGATTAGGCCCAATCGCATGAACTTACATGCGATTAGGCTTCCTGATCGTGTGTAAGCTGCTAATCGGTGTTACGTGCTGGACGACTAAAAACGACTATAAATTCCATACTTGACCTCATAAACCTCATTATCAAACCCTAGTCGTCCATAACCTGCCCAACACACACACAACCTCTGGAACGCGATTTTTGATCAAAACACAAGGTTTTCAAGCTTAATCCATCATTCTTTCACAAATCTAAGGTTTGGTTTCCATCATGAATTCTTTATAAACGTTTTTAATCAATCCTAATGGTCCAGTCTGTTCTAAACGGAAAAGCTTTCTGGAAAATCGTTAATAAGTGTTGTTAAATCGGTTTTTTTAACTAGTATACAATGTGTTATGGGTTTTTATGATTAGAAAGCTAGGATTTTTATGATTCAAGATGAATGAATGACATGTTATTATGGTGGTAGATCAGAATAATAATGATATTATGATGATAAATCTGAGAATTGATTAATTAGGGTTTATAGTTACGCATGTTAGTATGATGATTGCATGCCATGTGAATGGTGTTTGGATTACGTGATTGCATGCAGGGTGATAATACGAGGCAAACGAAGGGTTTTAGTTGAAACATGTTAAGATAGTGTTGGGATGATATTGGGTGGTTACACACGTTCTGGATCTGTTTTGGAGGCGTTAAACGCTGCGAATAAACTGGTAACAGCAAGGTTACAGGCGATTAGCAATCTAATCGCCTATGTTAGAGGCGATTAGGAGGCCAATGCCAGTCTTTCATGCGATTGGGCTAATCGCTGAGTACTTAATTGCGATTAGCCCTAATTGCTAGTTTTTACATGCAATCAGCCCTAATTGCTAGTTTTTACATGCAATCAGAACTAATTGCTAGTTTTTACATGCAATCAGCCCTAATTGCTAGTTTTTATATGCAATCAGCCCTATTTGCTAGTTTTTATATGCAATCAGCCCTAATTGCTAGTTGACTTTTCCTAATCGCGTTTATGTTACTGCTGCTGTAAGTATAAATTAGCATTCCGAGACCCGATTTGACATGTAGGAACATGCTAGGAACCTGTAACATATATAATAATTTGATAACATATGTTTGGATGTAATTCGTGTGATACGTGAACTATGTGCTATAACTTGTTGTGCGTTAACGTATGTTAAGTCTGATTGCGTGATTGTCTGTTTGAGAGCGTAAACATAACACGGGGAGTCTCGGGTCACCAATGGGATGTCGAGTCTTGTACTTTGAGTCAGTTAAACAGTCACGGTGTTTTCAAACGAACTTGGTTATTGGTCTGGACATCTAGGGACTAATTAACCTGCGGGTTATTAGTCTAAGTACTTGTAACTGTCATAGGTTAGTGGTCGCCGCTTTACGGGGTGACTAGCATAGCAGCTGAGTTTACTCGGGTTAAGGAGTAACGCAACTTAAGGTGAGTTTACGGCCCCTCTTTTAAACTGGTTTCATACTTTCGGGGGAGAAAACATGTGTTAAAAACGATTATTTGGTAACTATGTCATACTATGGGTTTCTATTGTGTACTACACGATTTGGATGTCCCCGGGGGGAAACATGAATGTGCGGGTTTGCACAACGGGGAAATGTGAATAGCGCTATTGGGATTGACCAACCCGCTCGTCGCTTGGAGGGTCCGGGCGAGTGCATATTGTCTCAAACAGGAACAACAGGAACAACAGGTTACTTTTCGGGCAAACAACTGGTATGCGTGTTTGTAATGGTTTTCCAATCGTGGTAGTAACAAAACATACGCCTAGCTAGCGTACAATGGTTTTCGATTTGTTATAGTTATGGACAGGTGGACTTGGTACTTGGATTACAAAAACTGTAAACTCACCAGCATTTTTGTGCTGACGTAAACTTTTTACATGTTTTCTCAGGTCGCTAAGGTAGCACAATGGAACTAGGGCGCACGCGTCTGAACGGCGTCTAGTTAGAGTCGCATGGTTTTCATATGTTGAACATTTGGTTACTTTGAGATACTGTTTTGAATAAGCTTCCGCTGTAAACGGGATTTTTAAACTATGTTTTGAAATTGCATTTATATTCATTTAGACTTGTTTATTGTGATCGTTGGTTTGGATCCTGGTTTGTCATGCGCCTCGCGGTAAAAACTCCGCAAGTGGATTTTGAGGGTGTGACAGATTGGGTATCAGAGCCAATGGTTATAGTGAACTAGACTGCATGTAGAGTCTAGTCTATAGCCGAGTCGCACACACTAGACGTTCACATGGTACTAAACATTATGGTGGTTTACGTATGGTCTTGTCGGGGTGTCTCTAAATCATTGTGTCTTTCTACGTTACATCATCCGTTCTATCATAGGTCGGGTTACTTACTTTCTAGGCGGTGTAGTATATTGGGAGTGAATCTTGTACTCTTGAGATTTGTCCAGGCTCGGACATCTCCCTTTCCTACTCTAATAGAAACACTTGCCATTAAACTACCGTAGTATTACGGTGGTATAGCTAAGAGTCTATGTTCGGTGATTTGAACTTTGAACTAGGGGAACACTTGGTGGGACCATGTAGAGCGGTTTATCATTTTGGGTGCACACAAAATCATAAACCGAATGCATGGTAGCCCTAGTGAGCTCTGGGTTTGAAGGGATAGTCCTGGATTGGATCTAGCTTTGATCTTGTGAACATTAGTGGTTATCTTTATCTGCGAAACTAAATTTTCTCGTTCTTTCTGCCAGACATCATGTCTGGAGTACGAGGAGGACGTGGAGGTGGTCGCAATGGTGGGACGTGGTGGTGGA